>BLSH010305607.1:167749-179712 GCA_018402905.1 Glandirana rugosa | reverse complement strand
GTCCTGACGCTGTAACACCGCCTGTTTAGACCGGGGTTTAATGTGAAAAACCCCTGGTCACTGTAATAATGTAACTAGTCATGATATTTTTACACCAGCGGCCGCCTGTAGCTCAGTTACGTCAAGCGCGTCCTCTCGGCTGGACGACGTTATATTACTACCTCCGACCAACCGTTTGCCAATTTCACAGGCAAAGAGTCGTCAGAAGTTTCTTTCTAAAGAGAAGTTGACTCATTGAAAATATTTCAAATATGTAAAAAAAATTGATTTTTATATGACAGTAATAGATTCTTCATCAGTGAACATGAAAAAATGTGATGTATAAATAGACCCTGTGTTCTGTGAATACAGAATCATGGATGTACTTTGTATTAAATGTTATTTGTAAAAAATAGTTTTATATATATTGTAAAAAAGGTGTAAAATATTAGTTAAAAAAAATGTATAAACTTTATAAAAGTTACTCAGTTGAAGAGAAATCTTTCTTTGAAGACTGCTGAGAAACGGACACTTTAACCGTTTGCCAACCAGCCTCCATCATTATATTGCAGCAGGTCGGCTCTCCTGCGCGAACTGCATTGACTCGATGTCCGCCGGCGACCACATTTTTATAGTACTGATCAATGTAATAATGTCACTGGTCCCCAAAAAGTGTAATTTGGGGCCAGATTTGTCCGCCACAATGTCGCAGTCCTGCTAAAAATTGCAGATCGATGCCATTACCAGTAAAAACAATAAAAAAATTAAAAGTCCCTAAATCTATCCCATAGTTTGCAAATGCGATAACTTTTGTGCCAACCAATCAATATACGCCTATTGCTGTTTTTTTTTACCAAAAATGTAGAAGAATATATATTGGCTTAAACTGATGAATTCATTTGTTTTTTATATAATTTTTTGAATATGTATTATAGCAGAAAGTAAAAACATTTTTTTTTTTTTCAAAATTGTCACTCTTTTTTGTTTATAGCGCAAAAAATAAAAACCGCAGAAGTGATCAAACACCACCAAAAGAAAGATCTATTTGTGGGGAAAAAGGACGTCTTGGGCACAGCATCACATGACCGCCCAATTGTCAGTTAAAGTGACGCAGTGCGTATCGCAAAAAATGGCCTGGTCAGGAAGTGGGTAAAGTCCTTCTGGGGCTGAAGTGGTTAAAGTGATTCTAAAGGCAAACTTTTTTTATATTGCATTCGGCCCCCCTCTGCCCCTCTAATACTTACCTGAGCCCAACTTGATCCACAACTGCTCTCACTGCAGTCAAACAAAGTCAATTAGCCAACCAGGAGAAAGAGGGGGCGGGGCCGAACCGCTGCTCCATTTCTGAATAGACATACAGAGCTTTGGCTTGGCTTGGGTGCCCCCATAGCAAGCTGCTTGCTGTGGGGGGACTCGACAGGAGGGAGGGGCCAAGAGAGATGGCTAAGGACCTGGGAAGAGGAGGATCCGGGCTGTTGCAAAGCCACTGCATAGAGCAGGTAAGCATAACATGTTTGTTATTTTTAAAGAAAAAAAATTAGACTTTAGTATCACTTTAAGGACTGTTGATTTGTCAATTTATTTTGTTCCCTGCTGTCCTCTGTGGTTTCTCCAGTTGTCTTCCATGTTAACTAGGATACAGTGTAGAAGTGGAACTAGGGTTGCCACCTCATCCCTTTAAACCTGAACACATATGAAATACACAGATTCTGTGGCTGATTAAGGTAGTAATTAAATTCACTTGGTGCCTTAGCTGCATTAAATTAGCCTCAGAACCTGTGTAATTCATATGTGTTCGGTTTTAAAGGGATGAGGTGGCAACCCTAAGTGGAAGTTGACAGGAGGAACCAGTGAGCACAGGGGAACATCAATAAGTATTTACTTTTTTACTTATCCTTTTATAATCAGTTCAAACTGATAGCTACTACAGATCTGAGATCTGTTTTCTCATATTTGAGCTGAGGAATGGCTTAAAGAATACCTGTAGATGTCCTCTTTCCTGCAATGTTGTCTGCAGCCTCCTGGCTCTGAGTATATCTTTTTGTGCTCCAAAAAATATACTCCTAGACAGGTTGCCTATTTAGCACAAAACAGAGCACCTTTCCTGTGGCTAAACAGCTTCTTTTAGTGGTAACTAGGAATAGCTTAGCTTCAGTAATTATGGATGCTAATTCAGGGCCAGGCTAAACATCTAGGAACAGGATTCATCTTCAGTAAGACACAGTTCACACATAGGCAATCCGACTTGCGGGGCAACTTTGCTAGGCGATTTGAAAGCAACTTCAGCGCGACTTTGGGCAACTTATAGAGTGACTTGAGGCGACTTACAACACGACTTCATGCCAGACGACTTTGCTGTGGCCAATCAGAGAAAGGAGGGAGGGGGTTGCCCTAAAATAAATTCTATTCTTTTCACTGTAAAGTCGCTTGCATTTAGATGGGGATCCGACTTGGAGACGACTTCCATTGATTTCTATGGGCACAAGTCGGATAGAAGTCGCCTCAAAGTAGTACAGGAACCTTTTCTGAAGTCGGAGCGACTTCAGTAGTGTACATTTAGACCGCTCACGTTCACTTCTATGGGATTTCACTTGGCAAGCGACTTGGGGCGACTTGGAGCGACACAAGTCGCCTCCCAAGTCACTGTAGTGTGAATCGGCTCTAAAGGTAATACATAACAGTGGATTTCCAAAGACAAGTACAAATGTATAATATTTCATGTAAAGTATAGTTAAATTTCAAAGGCTTCAGGAAAGTTGTCTGAAGCTTGGTAAGCTCCTGTGCTTAGAGCATTATGGTGACAAAAAATGTTCATTAAAAAATTGGTGTTTGTATGGATATTTGAATTAGCAAAGCATATACTTCTTTGCACAGACCATTATGATTCAGACTTGATTCCATCCTGATTGAACATTTATGGCCTGTGTAGATGGCCTTTGGGCTTGTGTCGATAGGCAGATGTAGATTGCTTTTGATGTCAGCCTGAGACATTTCTAAGATCATTCAGAGCACACTGGCAGGTGCATTTGATTGAAATGAATATAAGAAACAGGTGTTGGCACCCCACTGAAAATAACTAGTGCATCCAAAACAGTGTAAAAATGTTTTTTTAAGCAAAGGTTATGCAGCCCACCTAACCTCCGACAAAGTGATGCCTGAGTCTAGCAAGATACAAATTGTAACAATTGGTGCAATAAAAAAAAAAAAAAAATTTGTTTTCATTTTCTTTTTTTTCAATTGTACTTTTACAACCAAATTGTGCTTAAATATGAATGATAATCCTTTACGGCAATGTTACCACAACCGTGTGATCACACAATGTTAATCCAATAGCAAATATTCCATAATATCTCTCAATTCATATATGATTTAAAAATACATGTCAAATGTGCAATCGCTGCAAATTAGTCCCAATTAGTGACCACAAACTTAACAAGTGATGCGGAAACAAAAGTCTCTTCATACGTGGCTAGAAGCAACTGATGTACTGATGTACTTATATTCAAACACTGCAAATTAGTTCCAAATAGTGACAGTAAACTTGATGGATGATATAAGGTAGATCTCTTCAAAACGTGGCTAGAAACAGCTGCTAAATAATTCAAGCAGACATTCAACCATCAACCAGCATGCCGAGGGTTAACACTCGCCAGCTTTGATCCAGAAAAAGAGCTCTATTTTGCTATGTTGAAGTTAGTGATCCTCCCTCAGCAAGGACAGCTCATGTAAAATAAGACCAACAAGCTATCATTGCTTAACACCATGTAGAGAAACAGTAGCACAGAAGCTGTGACAATTTCAAACTCGTGTGTCCTTGTGCCGAGGAGGCAGCACTGGCTGTGACAGCGTGTATGATGGCTGGTTCCGTATCTCTCTAGAGTGCATTCCACCGCTCAGAAGCCGGAACAAAGGGACCAAAAATGTTGTCACGCCTAGGTCTGACGTCATTTCCGGTCCATTTGTTCCAGCTTCCGAGGGGTCAACCGGACTGCTGGCTGAGTTTGTGTCCACGGAACACCTTGCAGAGTGGTCATCCCCTGGGGAAAAGTCAGAGGAAGAGGAGTGGGAGACAGGCAGAGTGACAGGTGAACCACAACTTCCAGCAACCCCTACGGGGGCATGGTTACACCTGTTAAGTGTGACAAACAGCTATTGATGGAGTATATCTGTCACATAGAATCTTGAGATTCTTAAGGTAAACGGGTGGCAAGGAGAGGTCTGTAGGCAGCAAGGGGTTAAGTATTGGTCACACCTTGCTCCCCAGCTGGGGTATAATTTTGCTTGACCTGGGTGTAATCAGTGTTGGTGCTGAGAGAGAAGGAGCAGGCTGTGAGGGAACATGCCTGCAAAGACTGAAGCAGACCCAGTGAGGTCTATCTGGTAGCCAGGAGGTTTTTATTCCTGTAATGGACTTTTGTTTGGGCCTGTTTTTCTATCCCTACGAGGGAAACCTTTCTGTTATCCTTATTTGCTGGATGAATAAACAAGGGCAGGAAGCCCTTAACCTGACATACGGCTGGATTACATGTTTGAGAACCTCTCCACTTGAAGCTAATTGCCCACATAAGATATTAAAGTAAATGTGGACCTAGCATCAGAGATAGTGTTAGGAGCATGCATGCTAACATGTAAGTATAACAGAAATTATAGAACTCCATCCAACAATGCCTTCATTTAATTTTCTTATTGGAAAGATGAAGCCATCTTTTTTTCTTGCATTACCAAGGGTCAGCATTTGCTTCCTGGATTAAAAGACTAGCTCAGAGACAACACTATCGCATAAATCCCAGTATTTGTGCAGTTCTTGTCTGAGTACACAAATGACTGGTCTAAAGGAATCAAAAGTCTGCCACTAAAGCATTATAAGGTAAAGAACCACCTTCCTAAAATTGTCATGACAAAACAAGTCCAAAAAAACAAAGGTTTGTTCCACATTTTAGAGTAGTTGATAGAGCCATGCAAAGAAATCCATGGCCAAATATGCATCCAAAATGCCCTATTATAGCATAGATACAGACTAAAAGTACAGATTTCTGGGTTATATTTAGGCTATACATCAAGGAGTCCAATTGTATAGGTAGGGGAGTGGCTCTGAATGCTGTCCTAAAAGTATTAACTCCTTGCTTTTCAGTGTTGCGTTTCACTGCTGTGATAAATATAAACCTCCAGTTTTTAATGTAGAACCATAGGCAAAACTTTTTTTTTTCCATTTTTGATAAGGCAAGGGATGGTTATAACCCCTCAGTATTTTATTTGCCATATGTGTTCCATTGGGGAGATTTACTTTTACTTCTTGCCCCAAAACAGCAAGTGAGAGGAAATCCCTGTAAATTAAGAGAATTCCTTGGGGCCCCCAGATCACCAGAACTAGTGTCCCCATTGGAAGATTTCCCCTCCATTACTTTTCTGGGGACAGCCCAAAATTTAGATTGTCTTTTACTTTCGATTTCTATGATAACAATTTTGCACTATCAAAGGTTCTTCATGGCTGTGCCCAGCTTTCAGTGCCATTTGTTTGATAACAGCTTACCTAGTAACCTTCTTAAATGGCCAGAATTGACCATCACAACTCACCCCGCTTTCTATGCACAAAATGTACACTTTTACTTTATTTTAGTTATTGCATGACACCCCCACGCAAATGTTACCCTATGGTATCCAAACACAAAATGAAAATGCCATGGATATCAACCTGGATATCTTGTGCGTATGCACCAAGAAAAATACTTCTGGCATATCATATTTATTGTATTTTTTTAATAAAAGCATATATATAATAATGCAATATCGTAATTGCTGAACATTACTGTATAGATCACAATTTTAATGTACCTTCTTTAGAAACACTTAAATTCTGGTAATGAGTTTCATTTTACAGTTCTAGTGTTTTCTAGCTCGTATTTGGCAACTTAGACCACTTTTTCTTGTATTCTGTCCACACTTTCAACATTGTACTAAAATATTATTTCCATTTTTGCTTTTTTTTTTTCGTTACATTTTAAAATTACCCTATGCGGTGTAATCAATATACATTTTTTTCATTTCACTGTTAATCTTCAAAAATGAAAGGATAGGAATAATTTTAGTACACATAATCACACTCAAGCAAACTCAAGTAAATGTAGTGCTTTCCTTACAGGAGCTACTGGTATTAGCTAGTTATTCCTCAATAGTACTAAAGCTGTTTACCAACACAATTACCAGTCCATAAACTCAGACTCCAATAACTCAGTATACGGCATGTCTTTCTGAAATGTATTGCTTGAAGAGCTTTAAACAGGAGAGGGGTTAGGGCATGGGATACTCTAAATAACTATAAGCAATGCAATGAGAGGAAAATCTTTCCCCTAGTCTTTCTTTGGAGGTAATTGGGGACAAGAAACAATCTAAGACTTCACAGCTGTAGACCATAAGGCAGTTCTCTTCAGGGCTGGTGCAAGGATTTTTGACACCCTAGATGAAACCTAATTTTGCCACCTCATTGGCTCTGCCCCTGACTCCACCCCCCTTGTCCTGTCCATGGATTACGGTGGCAGGGGTGGATATTTTTGTGGAGCCTCTCCACCTATTTATTCAGCCGTGGTCCACAGGACCTCATCTGTTCCTCTGGATCCAGCCTGAAGACAAATAGTGGCTAGGGAAGTATATAAAAAGGATAGGGCAGTATATACACAGGCTAGGGAAATATATACACAGGCTAGGGTAGTAGATATAGAGGCTAGGGAAGTATATACACAGGCTAGGGCAGTATATACACAGGCTAGGGCAGTATATACAGTGGCTAGGGAAATATATACACAGGCTAGGAAAATATATATACACAGGCTAGTGATATATATATACACAGGCTAGTGAAATATATACACAGGCTAGGAAAATATATATACACAGGCTAGGGAAATATATACACAAGCTAGGGCAGTATATACATAGGCTAGGGCAGCATATACACAGTCTAGGGCAGCATATACACAGGCTAGGGAAATATATACACAGGCTAGGGCAGCATATACACAGGCTAGGGAAATGTATACACAGGCTAGGGCAGAATATACAGAGGCTAGGGTAATATATACACAGGCTAGGGCAGTATATACAGAGGCTATGGCAATATACTGTATATACAGGCTAGGGTAATATATACACAGGCTAGGGCAGTATATACAGAGACTAGGGCAAAATATACAAAGGCTAAGGCAGTATATACAGAGGCTAGGGTAATATATACACAGACAAGGGTAATATATACAACTGGCTAGGACAGTATATACAGAGTCTAGGGTAAAATATACACAGGCTAGGGCAGTATATACACAGGCTACAGAAATATATACAGAGGCTAGGGATATATATACACAGGCTGGGGAAATGTATACAATTTACTTTATCTGCAGGCAGCGGACAAGGCTCTGTAGAGACACCTGTTCAGATATCAGACTGATGGGGTCTCCTCCAGCCCCCCCCTTCACAAGCAACTAACATCTGGTTCCTGCCCCAATGTAGGACACAAGAACAGGGGAGATTGTGGGCTGACGATGCTCACGCACTGCTCATTGTTAGCCTTCTCTCCAGCAGGAATAGTTGAGCTTGTTTTCCCATTGTGAGAATGGCTGCAGCTTAGTTCCCTGAGGTGAGCCTTGGAGCATGAAGTTGTGTGTGGAGTATGCACAGTTTAAACAATTATTGAAAAATGATCTTACATACATGGATAGCATAACAATTGTCAGCCACTAAAATACATCATAGTACAAATTTTCAATGATACACATAAATAGCATACAGTATGCACAGGCATCTAGTGAACCCATCGCGTTTCACGAGACATAGCTCGCTTCCTCAGGGGTGGATGAATGTGTGATGTATCTATAATAAACAAGAAAAATGTATAACACAATAATGGTTGTTAAGGTGAATGGTAAGAGGGGTCTATGGGTAAAACACCCCATTCTCACCATCAGGCAAAGCAAAGTGCCAATTTGCTGAGATCCCAAAAGGCCGTAGCAATGGATGTGTGGCACGGGAGCTGAGAGGAGGAAGCCAACCAGAACCAACACCAGGGGACAAACGGAGGGCAGACATGGCATGGGTGCAATTGTGGGAACCAAGAAGTTCCACCTTGTCCAAATAGGTGTCAGCTGTAACATAAATGTATGTAGTAATAATAATTGCTTTAGTAGCAGAGTAAACATTGAAGAGTATATAAGATTATATATATGGTTACATATATATATATATGTATGAATATGTGTTAGGGACCTTAGATTGTAAGCTCCTTGAGGGTAGGGACAGATGTGAATGTACAATAAATATGTAAAGCAATGTGTAAATTGACAGCGCTATATAAGTACCTGAAATAAATAAATACATAAATAATGTGCACCAACTTGGTCCAAAAATTAGATGGACATGGAGATCGATAGGTATGTGTGAGGGGAATAAAAAAGGGAGGAGGTGGTTGGCATAATGTAACCCTGGGGATTGCACCTTGCCCAGACAGATGTCAGCTGTACCAAAAATATATTAAATAATAATAGTGATTTCTATGGTAGCAGAGTGTACACATACAAAAAGTATTGCATATGGAGCAAATAGGAACGCTACTAGAGCATCCAATTTCACCAATATGTTAGCAAAAGTTACCTGTAAGCAGTGTGAAACAGCATGCGTCAGTCACAGGAATCAGCTGTGTGTGAAAGGCAGGTTGTGATTTCCTCTGTGAATATATAAGGAATCTTCCCTTGAGTGGAGCCAATCCCACAAAAGATGAGGGCAGTGCTGGCCACCTGTTCAGGGAATGGCAATCAATGACATATGTGATAATAAGTTTGAAAAGTATATAAGGTTGTATATAGAGTTGAGCGAACCCGTGGATGTTCGGGTTCGGTGGGTTCAGCTGAACTTTGGAAAAAAGTCTGGGTTCGGTACCGAACTTGACCCGAGCTTTACCCCGAACCCCATTGAATTCAATGGGGACCCGAACTTTTCGGCACAAAAATAACTGTAAAAGAGTCCTGGAAAGTGCTAAAGGGCTGCAAAATGATTTTAGAACAATAATCTGTCCCTTACAGCAACAGCAGGAACCTGACCCTATAGAACTAGGAGATGATTTTAGAACAATAATCTGTCCCTCTAAGCAGTAGACTCTACCTAGTCCAGTCAGATCTTTCTGTAATACAGGATGAGATCTGCAATCTGTCCCTAAAAGCAGTAGTAGTAGTAATCTCTACCTATCTATCTATCTATCTACAATCTGTCCCTAAAAGCAGTATTAGTAGTAATCTCTACCTATCTATCTATCTGCAATCTGTCCCTCACATCACCGGCAGCATCCTCTCCCTACACTACCCAGAGAGCATGTGACATGCAGCACTGTGACTCCAGCCTCATATAGAGGCTGGGTCACATGATGCACTAGCCAATCACAGCCATGCCTAATGGCATGGCTGTGATGGCTTCTAGGGAAAACCAGTGAAACGCTTGTTGATTGGCTGCCCTGCAGCTATTCAACATGCGTGATCAAATACTCGAACCCAGAACTCGAACCCAAACTTTTTTTCAAATGTCCGGGTTTGGGTCCGGGTCACAGACACCCCAAAGTTCACTACTTTACAGTTCGGGTTCGCTCAACTCTAGTTGTATATATAGTTACATATATGAACCAACCTGGTCCAATATTAAGATGGACATGGAGACCAAAAGGTGGATGTGAAGGGAGTATACCGATGCAAAATGAGGTCTATGGAGGTGATCCCTGAAAGCAAGAGGGAAATAATAAAAATGTGTGTGAAAAGGAATAAATGAAAAAAAAGTATATGGCCAGATGGACTAGGGTGTGCAGGGTGTGTGTACCTGTGAAAGAAAAGTTGGCCACGACATGATGTGCTTCTGCATGTGTGATGAAGGTGGTGGAAGAGGGAATCCTAGCCATGTCAGCCCTCCAATATGTATCCCGGGTGGGTTCCAGCGGGCTCCGCCCCCAACGCTATGAAAGGATGGTGAGTCATGCTGGAAGCATCAGATGCTGATTAAGAGTGTGCATACGCAATGAGGACCCCAACCATCCATACTGACACACTACACCCAAACGTCATGACGCCGCTGCCTTGAACGTCAAGCGGAAGGTGTAGACACATGGCACTGATATGCAGGTGGCCCCACCCGTCCCAAAGGGACAGCAGGAGACATGAAAATCTCCCTGATTACATATTGCAGCTCCCATGCCAAACAAAACAGAGCCACCACCTAGGGGGAACAACATGGCCAGCTTAAGTGTAGATTAAAAACCAAAAAGAATTGGTCCTATATATAAATTGTATAGGGCAATAGCATGCATGTGGATATATATGTGTTGATAAATGTGGCAAGGGGTGGCAACAGACCTGGTTGGGCTATGGGTGTCTTCCACCCGGGTTAATTGCAACAAAAAAGAGAAAGGTCTGGTGTCACCAGTGACACACCTCCATCCCTATATACAACAAATACACAGAAAATCGCCCTGGGACTTTATATGAGGTGAGCACCATTTGTCACTAGTAACTAAGTAACAGGAGTATGCACAGTAGGGACAGGAACAGGTCTTCTCCTGCCTACAGCAGTCTGGTGCACTGTCAAATGTCAAGGCTAGTAAGCAAAGAAGAGCCCAGATCAGCAGACGGCTGGGAGAGTGGCGCCATCCCGAGGAACAGCAAAGCTGCCTTCGGCCCCAGAAATACATGGAGCTCTGCGGCGCCCTTGACTGATGTGCATTCTAGGCCAGTGCCTACCTTGTGCTCTAGGCCAGCATCTATGTTGCCTATAGGTAGGCCAGCACCTACCTTGCCTATAGGTAGCGCCAGCCCTGATTCTCTTTGGCATCTCGTTACCTTGCACCACCATACAACTATTGATACCCAATGCAGTTTCCAGGAGGCTGCACAGTGACAAAGGGACACTTTCCTCTGGACTCACACTCCAGGATTCTGCTAAGGACAGGGGAATGGAGAGTATTCTGAGACCCTATGAGATCTGTCTCAGTCCAAGCTATCTCTGGCATTTATATCCCAAAAGTACACCAGGAGTCAACTCAAGGTCTTTATTCACAAGTTCCCAGGACAGCTTAGACCTTACAGCTTCCTCCAGACATGGTCCCATGAGGGAGACAATCCTTATCCAGACCAGATCCCTTGTGGTGAAGTCCTACAGCCAGCCCCCCAGGAGATAAAACCAGGCCCTCGACCCTGACACGCTGAGGCCTCAAGAGCAGCTATACAGTCCACAGTTATACAGTCTACAGCCCCAGAGACTTTGGAACCATCTTGGGGAGAAGACTATTTATTACAACTTCGGCCACCTTCTGAACACTCCAGTGATTGTCCAGGCCATGATAAATATTGAGGCTGGTCATTTGAATCCTTCTCCCTTTGTTCAGGAAGCTTCTTTCAGAGGTAGGGGAAACAGTCAAACTCATTTTTTTATGCAAAATACAGTATATTGTGGAACTGACATCCTGAAGTTGACATTGGTTCTATCGTGATCATTCAATTTAATTTCCTGTTAGTATATTCTACAACATTAGTGTTGAGCGAACCCGGACTGTAACGTTCGGGTCCGTACCGAACTTTAGGGTGTCCGTGGCACGGACCCGGACCCGGACATTTCAAAAATCGTTCGGGTTCGGTCCGGGGTTCTGCTATTTTACTCCACGTGTTGAGAAGCTGCAGGGCAGCCAATCAACAAGCGTTTCACTGGTTTGCCCTTAGAAGCCATCACAGCCATGCCTACTAATGGCATGGCTGTGATTGGCCGGTGCATCATGTGACCCAGCCTCTTTATAAGCTGGAGTCACAGTGCTGCAGTCACATGCTCCTTGGGTTAGTATAGGGAAAGGTAGCTGACGGCGTGAGGGACAGATTTTAGCCATTTTAAGACCTGATCCTGCATCCTGAGATAGATTACTTTACTACTGCTGTCTGTGCTGTTGGATATGATTGGGTTCCTCGTACACT
>BLSH010305607.1:152553-163026 GCA_018402905.1 Glandirana rugosa | reverse complement strand
AGGCCCAGGCCTGCCTTGGGCTTGCTAGCGTGCCTGTTGCTTGGGGTAACTTTAGTTACCCCTGGGCTTGAAAATCCGTGTTTTTACCGACATCCTTTCAGGACCTTTCGGGGTCTCCCGACGTTTTCCTTCATTTTACCCCCATTCCCATCCCGTTCACGGGATGTTTTTTTACCCCTGTCCCTTTATTGACATTTATAAAAATTTTTTTATTTTTGTATTTTTTTCGTTTTTACCTCCACTTACACCTAGTAGAAGTTTGACACAGACTTTTCATAATTAATTGCCATCTTCGGTATATTGACAAGATTTTAGTAGAAGTTTGATCCCGTTTCCGTGCGATCGTTCGGGTTCCGTCCGGACCCGGACCCGGACTTTGTCCCGAAGTTCGGACGGACCAGCAGAACCCGAACTTCCAGGTGTTCGCTCAACTCTATACAACATGCTTCTTACTTATCCTTCAAACCTTGATGCCTCTACTCTAAAATTCTGCCTCAGTCAGGTCAGTTTTCAAATGTTCTCATATGTTCTAATTCCTCTTCTAGGTCTTTTCCATTTGTCATCTGCCCTCTTCACATATCCTCCTCCATGCCTTGGTCAGTTGTCCCTTGTCCTCCTCACATATACTTTTCTGGGTCATGGTCAGTTGTCACCGATTAGCCTCCTTCAGGTATTGATCAGTTTTCACTTGTTCTTCTCATTCTTTCTCCGAGGTTTGTTCAGTTGTCACGTGTCCCCCTTTCATTTTATCCTAAGTTTTGCCTAAGTTGTCAATCCTTTTAAATATTCTATTCATACTTCCTTCAAGTCTTGGTTAGTTTTCACTTGATTTCTTCACATATAAGTTAATAAACACTTAAAGAAAAGAAAAGTAGTAAGGATGCGCCTACAAGATTTTTAATTATAACAAAACACAAACTTTATAATACATAGATTCAAAAAATTACCATCTATCAACCCCCCACCTATAAAAAAAATTACAGATCTGTTGCATAAAAAATACATCAGGGTAACCATCACATTGAAGCCATTGAATTGATTTTTTTTTGGAACCTACAGTATACAGAAACAATCTTCCCATGTTGTGATATGGAATCTCAAATTATTAAACTCCCCATCAACCTATTAGCCTTCGCCACACCATGGGTTAATCCTGATCACATGAGATCTCAGCAAAAATATTCATAATGTATATCAGTAAAACACTTTATCTGGGAATCCAGCAGAGAAGTGATCACTTAAAGCTATAATATTAGCAGGGACCTCCCTGAGGTATTTTAAAATTGGCAGAAATAAACATATACATTTTATACCGTAAGACTTATTCCTAAAGCGTGACTCTTATTTTTTACTTCATGCACATAGCACAACAGCATTTCCATTCATTCAATAGTCCACCAGATAATATACTTATCTGACTATCCTTTGGTGCCGTTAATGTGCACAAGGCACTAATCACATTCTTAGCTTTACATCTCCTGCTTATCCAAATTTGAAAAATGTCCAGCAATACGTGACAAATCATCCAACCAAGAGGTACCTGATTTTGATGATCACATTGACTCATTTCAACTAAGCCATAGGAGTTTATTTACAATGGCTATTACAAATGTATCAGTAACTTGCTAACTTGCAAACGTCCAAATATGTTATTAGACTGCCAGAACAGTTCAGTGTTGTAATGCCAAATTCACAATGGTGTTTCGGAGTGTGCCTGAAGCTTACAAAGATCAGACTGCAATGTAGTGGTAAGCCAAAGTTTAAAATCAATTTAGCATGCAGACCTGTGTGTTTTCACGCAGGAGATTGATATCTATAGAATGTGCAAGATGGCTTAAATCTGAAAAATATGAATAATATACCTGAATCAAACAGAACAGATGCCAAAAGCAAGAGAGGATATTAGCTACATATAGGAATACTATCTGGTTTTTAATGCTTCATTTTGGCTTGACAGTGCTGTATAGGCTGAATCCTGCGATAAATCTCCTTGTGGACCACAGTGCGATAGGCTGACATCCTGGAACACAAGCTGAGGCTACTGCTGCTGAAGGTGGATGCTACCCATAGCAATTACTAGGGGCTTTCAGTGTTGCATTTCGTTAGCCAAAGCTTGGTTAGTCTTTATTTATATGCTTTGACACCAACTCATCATATGTAGCACATACAGTATAGAAGAAACTTAGAGAAACACACAATGCCATAATTGTGGACCTTTAAAATTTAGATATTAACTTTTTTCCCTAAATAATTTCAGATAAGTCATATAAAAAAAAATTTAAACCCCTACAATATTGATTTGTTCAACATTGATTTGCTATCTTCATACATTTTTGAGCATAATGTCCAGGTGTCTGGCAGGTTATTGTGATTTTTCTATGTTAGCTATGTACATCACCTTTCTGGACCTTCATATCCGCCATGATATTCCTTCACTTCATAGAGAAATATAGAGTCAGTGATGTGTCCCATGATCTAAAATTATGCATGTTTAATTAATGTGATGAACCTTTCTAGCAGTAACATAAATAGTAATCCCAACCCTAATATTTTTTTTATAAATTAAAGCAAAAAAAAAATATCATTATAAAATGGGCCTTTCACTCTTGGTTACCACACCTATTTGATGGTTTTTTTTGTTATATTACTGGCAAAAAATGACAACAAATGAAAAGAAAGGTATTTTCTGTAAATGCATATACGTCCACCATGCTACACTGACTTGGCAGTAAAAATGAGTAATTCTGACTATCACCAGGTAATTTTTTTGCCAAATGGTAAACAGAACACCCACAGTCATATTGAGTAATGGACTTCAATAGTTTATATTTCCTTTGGGCAAAGTATGCCAGTTTACTCTGTGTGATTTGCAGGTTCACTTCACAATGCTAACTTTTAATCAAATACTGCGCTAAAGTACTGAGAAATCTGCATCTGTTTTTTAATTCTCTTACTTCCAAACTTGTTCATTTGAACAGTGGGTGTAAGGGCAGAGATGTCTGAAGTTGCTGGATTTTTAATTTTTTTAATCAGAAACTATTTTATCGAGATGTCAACAGTACAACTATACAAACATTGCATATATGATAATAGGACAATAACATAAATTACACAGTGCGTACCAGACTTATCTCCAGGAAACATGTCCAAAAGTTGTGACAATCCCCCCATTCCCTGTTAGGCATCCTGTCCATTTCCTCTCCCCAGTTAGAACTGTAACCACTTAATATCTGTAATTTATAATCATCCAACAGTTAGATGAGTAGTCTTTCCATCACTAAATCAGTAGGAGCAAGACCTGGAGTTTGCAGCTAATTGTCCCATATCCTCTCAAACTTGAGGGGACTTCCCCTGTGTTGATAGATAAGTTTCTCATATCTGAGCATTGTGCCCACCTGTTCCACCCACTATTTAACCATGGGAGGCTCCGGAGAGACCCAGTGCAAAAGTATGAGCCTATGGGCCTGAAACAGCACCCTTGCCACAGCCTCCTTCAAGTACTTATCCAGAATAATGCTGTCGAACATAACCAGAACACAATATTTGGGGTCCATCGGAATCGTGACCTGTAGGGCGGTAGCA
Source organism: Glandirana rugosa (assembly GCA_018402905.1). Classification (NCBI taxonomy): domain Eukaryota; kingdom Metazoa; phylum Chordata; class Amphibia; order Anura; family Ranidae; genus Glandirana; species Glandirana rugosa. Next base: position 159,444 of record BLSH010305607.1, on the reverse strand, counting down.
ATCGCCGCCACCAATGATCTCCAAAAACGGTGGAGCTTTGGGCACCTCCACAGGAAATGAATCAGGTTCCCTACTTCTCTTTCACACCTCCCACATTTAGAAACCTGACGGAGTCCCATTTTATGAAGTTTAAGGGGGGTGTAATGTGTTTGCAGTAGAATATATAACTGGGACATTCTTTGTGCTACACTCAGGGAACATAGCCGGACATTCTCCAGGGCTTCCTCACATAGCTCTGCCTCTATCTCCCCTACATCCGCCTCCCTCTTTTCACATGCAGAGCTGGGATATTGTTCTAAATACATGCCCAATAGGGAAGCATAGCAAGTAGAAATGAAGCCCTTAGTAGACGAGGTCTGTTGCAATAGTAAGAACACCGGTGTAGTATAGAGCACAGGATCATCCAGAGACCTCTGAGCCTTAATGCATGGTTTATTTGCATATAGTAAAATAGCATAGTGTGTGGAACTTTGTATCTGTATTGCAGTTGGACAAAGGACAACAGGGCCCCAACAGGATATTTTTCATGTGAGTTATTCCAAGTTTGCGCCATCTAGTGGCATGTTGTAGCTTGAGAAGTTCAGGGAAAGTGTGATTATCCCATATAGGGCTATATTTAGTAAAACCCTGTACTCCCTGTAATTGTGTAACTTTATCCCATATTTTTTGCAGTAACTTATACGTTGGACACTGTTAGGCTTAGAGAACTTTTGTGCCTCCAGTCCTTCTGGTAGTGAGGTCCCCTCAGTATAGTATAACATTATGGTCAGTGTGGTATTTGTTGTTCCCTGCTTCATGCCGCCTATAAAATGTTGGAGCTGGGATGCCAAATAGTACAGCCATGGGTTCGGCAGCGCCAAACCTACCACATCTTTGAGCTCCTTCAGTTGCTCAAGTTTAATTCTAGACGCCCCTCCCTTCCATAATAAGGATCTAAAAATAGTGTTGATAATTCGGAAATTTTTTAGGGGAGTCACTACTGGAGAATTATGGAGGTGATATAACAATTGGGGCATCGGCACCATTTTAATTAAGTTGGCCCTGCCTGCCACCGAGAGCTGCAGTTTGGTCCATATCTTGACTTTGTCTGCAAATTTGATCAACAATGGTTGGATGCTAAGTCTACAGAAGTCCAGTATAAGGGGGATATCACTATACTTAAGTATTTAAATTTCTGCACCACAGGGACTGGGCAGCATGTCTCTAATTGTGGATGTACCTTCCGGTCTAGGGGCAGAAGAGCTGACTTGGTCCAATTTATCGTTAGGCCATAGAATTTACTGAACTCAGTAATAATGGACATTACAGTTTTTAAGGAGTCATCCATGTACCCAACATACGAAGCATGTCACCCACATAAAGCAGTATTTTGTCCTGCAGATCTCCATACCTGAATCCCACTATACTGTCATGGGCTCAGACTTTGGCTGCCAATGGTTCTATTGCTAACGCAAATAGAAGCAGAGATAAGGGGCAACCCTGTCTGGTCCCCCTCTTTAAAGAAAAGCAGTCTGAAATTGATCCGCCCTCTCTAATAGATGCTTGTGGCTGTCGGTACAGCAGGTGTACCCACTAAATGAAAGTGTCACCAAACCCAAATTTCTCCAGGATTGCCCAAAGGTATCCCCACTCTACGCTATTGAATGCCTTGTTAGCATCAAGTGACAACAAAGCCCTATTCACCGTGTTGTCAGCAGGTGTCTGCATATTAATAAATAATCGTCTAAGATTGACCGCAGTTGATTTGTTGGGGATAAAGCCCTCCTGGTCTTCATGTACAAGGCTAGCTACGATAGTGTTTACTCTCCTAGCAAGCACTTTTGCTAGGATCTTAATGCCTGCCTGAAGCAGAGAGATGGTCCTGTAAGAGTTGGGTTCAGTAGCAGGTTTATCAGGCTTGAGAAGCAGAACTATACTAGCTTGGGACATGGAGGCCGGCAGCCTTTGTTGACGTCTGGCCTCATTCAGCACCTCCAGGAGTTTGGGCAGAAACAGATCTGAGTACTTTTGGAACACCTCTACAGGCAGACCATCATCCCCTGGGGCCTTGGACAAAGGGAATAATTTCACTGCCTCCTGCAACTCATGAACTTTAATGGGTGCATCTAGAGCTGCTTTCTGGGAGCTGGGGCAGGGATATCCCCTGTAAGTACACCTCAAAATCCTCTTGGGTGTAGCTCACCCTTGAGGCATAGAGATCCTCATAGAAATGTACCAATTCTGTCATAACCCCTTCAGGTGTGTTGGCAACCCTGCCAGATGTCAGCTTCAAGACCCCTATAACAGGGACCAAAGGCCTAACATTAACAATTTTGGCAAGAAGGAGCCCTGTTTGCTCCCCTTCTTCAAAAAATGTCACCTTAGAGAAGAATTGCTTCCTCTCTGCTTTCAAATTCTGCATTTATTTCAGGTCTTCTTGGGCTGATATCCATAAGTCTCTTAGCCTGGTCGTTGGAGTAGCTATATATTGTTCTTCAAGGTCTTTAATTATTTTAGTTAGATGCTCTTCATATGCCCTAGATTTAGTTTTAATGCCATTGATAGCTGAGATAAATATCCCTCTAAGAAAGCACTTGAAAGCATCCCATCATGTCAGAGCGTCTCCATACCTTGCATTGTCAGCAAAATAGCGTTCAATTTGGGCCCCTATATTAGCATCAGGGGGCAGCAGATCTAGCCAAAAGGCGTCTAAACGCCAGTGGGCCTTTTTAAGATAGGTGCGTTGTTTTACTCTTTACCATACTATAAGGGGAGAGCGATCAGAGACCCCTCTCGGGGCATACTCTATTTTGCTAACTGTACGGAGGGCTGCCATTGATCCTACACATACATTTATGCGGGAGAGGGAGGAACGTATCTTGGAAAAACAGGAATACTGGACTGCATGGGGAAGTTTTATGCGCCACATATCCACCCACCCCATTTCCTCTAAAAATCTAGAGAGGGCAGTACCCCTATTATAAGTCAATTGATGATTTACCGGGTATCTATCCAAGTGTGGGTCCAAGACCCCATTGAAATCCCCCAATATATAGACCGGGATGTCTGGTTTAGACAATACATAAGCAACTAATTCCCTCAAGACCACCGTGGAAAAGGGGGAGGTATATACGCCATTGTTATCACACATGTTAAAGTATACAGTCTACAATAAACAAAAACATACTGCCCCTCATGATCTATGCATGAGTGAAGCTCCTGGAAGTCCAAGGGCTTGTGCACTAATAAGCTCCCCCCCAAAATAGGAGGTGTGGACTGCATGGTATACTCTGCCCACCCATGAATAGCCCACACAGCCCACAGGTTCCTTAGTAAAATGAGTCTCCTGCAGTCCAATAATTGCTGGATGGTCATCATTCTCTTAAGGGGATTCCCTAGACCCCGAACATTCCATGTCACTATTTGTATATCCGCCATGGTGGCCCACAATCAAGTAAATCCAAGGTACAGCCAAACACTATGGCCCTGGGTAAGATATATTTGGCAAAATGGCAATACTGCACTGGTATCAAGTGCCAGTCACTCATCCATGGGAGTACCATAATGTTGATAGACATCTCAAAACTTGGGTAGACTAGATAAAGAGAAAAAAAACCACAGTCCATAGAGGTACAACCATACCTCTGAACAGTTAAACCATTGAAAGTTACTCTGTGCCCTGCCAGCTGCAGTGTGCCACAGTGTTGAAAGTAAACATTTGAGTTCAGTCATATCCAACAGTGTGTAGGTGGAGCATTGTTGCACCTGTATAATAGGTAATGGGTCCCCGGTCGGGGTATTAACATACAGCAGTCCGCTCACAAAGTTGCTGTGCCGTCATCAAGGGTCCGGGTTATCTCTTGGCCTGCGTCGCAGTGCTGGCTCATGAACATCCAGCCATGCCATCTCCTCAGTTGCTGTTGCAAAGAATTGTGCTCGGCCCTCTGCTGTAACTCTAAGTCTAGCCGGATAAAGCATGGCGTATGGTAAATTCAGCCGTCTCAGTCTCTGTTTGACATCATAGAACTTAGCGCGCTGTTGTTGTACCACCACCGAAAAGTAGGGGTAGAATGACACCCTGACACCATTGTATTTGATGTCTACCCTCTCTCTAGCCAAGAGTAGTATCTTCTCCCTGTCTCGGTAGTGTAGAATGCACGCAAAGAATGGTCTGGGGGGCTCTTGTTGGGACACGGTGGGCTCTTTCCACAGCAAAAAGAGGGGTGAACGCCTCTTTACCAAAGGTGTTTAAAAGCCATTGTTGAATGAACTCAGTAGGGTCTCTACCCTCCACCTTTTCTGGGAGCCCCACTATCCACACGTTGTTCCTTCGCAGTCTAATTTCAATATCATCTGTTTTAGCTCTGTTGTCATGTGCCAGGCGGGTGGTGGAACGTGATTCAATTAGTAATGGTGGCAGTATGCCCTCCAACTCACTGACACGACCCTCCACAGCAGCCATACGTTGCCTCATTTTATGCAGTTCCTGTCTTAAGAGGGCCACCTCCTCAGTCAAACCTTCCAGTTTGATGTTCACATTGTTAACAGATACTGTACATTTTTGCACTACCTACAGAATCTATTTAAGGGTGGACTGATCATCTTCTTCTGCACAATCTTCCTGGCCTGAGTGCTGCTCATAGTCTAGCTGAGACATGGCACCTGCCCCAGCCCCCTGCCCCATGAACAGTTCCATTTGTGAATCCTCTGAGTCATGTCTGGGTTCCTCCTCTGCCTGTCCCCTCATGTCCGACAGTCTTTTAGTGTAGAACTGTATGTCCCTAGTGTTGTCTTTACCTGCTGGTCGCCGCAGTTTACTCCTGGCTCCCATGTCTTTCTGCTGCTTCTCTGTGCCCCTCGTGGTTCTCTGTGAGAATGGCTCCTCCGCACCATGCTGGCCGTCATGGGCCGCAGCGCCACCTCTGTGCTTGCCCCCCTTAGACATGGCGAAAGAGAAGTGCGGCTTGAGCGATACCTCTGTGCTCCTGGCAGTCTGCTGCGATCGTTGGTGTCTGTCCCGGAGTGATTATCGGCCGGGGAAAGGATCATATGGTGGATTATGCACGGGAGTTCGGTCCGCTCATATGCCCAGCTCGGCCACGCCCCCCTGGATCTTTCTTTAATGTAACAATACATTATGCTCCCTGTGCTGTAACCCCCCTTGTATTTTGGTTATTTTGGTGTTTTTTTAAATTCTCTTACCTCCAGACTTGGTCATTTAAATAGTAGGTATAAGGGCAGGAATGTCTGAAGCTACTAGAATTGTATTTAAATAAAAAAAAAGCAATAAATTATCCCCTTGTATTTCACGTATGGTGGTGTTTTTTTTTTTAAACACCTGGTTACATGAATAAACAACCTTTGCTGTTCACCCTCTCTCTATCTCTCTCTCTTTATATATACTAATATACAGTATCTCACAAAAGTGAGTACGCCCCTCACATTTTTGTAAATATTTTATGATATCTTTTCATGTGACAAAACTGAAGAAATGACACTTTGCTACAATGTAAAGTTGTGGGTGTACAGCTTGAATAAGAGTGTAAATTTGCTATCCCCTCAAAATAATTCAACACACAGCCATTAATGTCTAAACCGCTGGCAACAAAAGTGAGTACACCCCTAAGTAAAAATGTCCAAATTGGGCCCAAAGTGTCAATATTTTGTGTTACCACCATTATTTTCCTGCACTGCCTTAACCCTCCTGGGCATGGAGTTCACCAGAGCCTCACAGGTTGCCACTGGAGTCCTTTTCCACTCCTTCATGATGACATCACAGAGCTGGTTAATGTTAGAGACCTTGTGCTCCTCCTCTTTACATTTGAGGATGCCCCACAGATGCTCAGTAGGCTTTAGGTCTGGAGACATGCTTGGCCAGTCCATCACCTTTACCTTCAGATTGTTTAGCAAGGCAGTGGTCATCTTGGAGGTGTGTTTGGGGTCGTTATGTTGGAATACTGCCCTGCGGCCGAGTCTCTGAAGGGAGGAGATCATGAATTGCTTTAGTATGCCACAGTACATGTTGGCATTCATGGTTCCCTCAATGAACTGTAGCTCCCCAGTGCTGGCAGCACTCATGCAGCCCCAGACCATGACACTTCCACCACCATGCTTGACTGTAGCCAAAACACACTTGTCTTTGTACTCCTCACCTGGTTGCTGTCACGCAAGCTTGACACCATCTGACCCAAATAAGTTTATCTTGGTCTCAACAGAGCACGGGACATGGTTCCAGTAATCCATGTCCTTAGTCTGCTTGCCTTCAGCAAACTGTTTGCGGGCTTTCTTATGCGCCATCTTTAGAAGAGGTTTCCTTCGGGGGTGACGACAGCCATGCAGACCAATTTGATGCAGTGTGCGGCGTATGGTCTGAGCACTGACAGGCTGACCCCCCACCCCTTCAAACTCTGCAGCATTGAGACAGCACTCATACGTAGAGTTGAGCGAACACCTGGACATTCGGGTTCTGCGGGTCCGAACAACCTTTGGGAAAAAGTCTGGGTTCGTCACCGAACGTTGCCCGAACGTTATCCCAGACCCCGAAACTCCATTGAAGTCAATGGGGACCCGAACTTTTAGACACAAAAATGGCTGTAACAAAGTCCTGGCAAGTGCTAGAGGGCTGCAAAAGGGAGTAAAATGGGGGTAAGAGTAGGGCAAGTGCCCTACAAAAAATGGGGATAGGGAAAATAAATTAAAATCAAATAAACTAGGAGATGATTTTTGAACAATAATGTGCACTCAACTTCTTTTGTCAACCATGGCGAGGTCTGCTCTGTGTGGACCCTGTCTTGTTAAACTACTGTATGGTCTTGGCCACCGTGCTGCAGCTCAGTTTCAGGGTCTTGGCAATCTTCTTATAGCCTAGGCCATCTTTATGTAGAGCAACAATTATTTTTTTCAGATCCTCAG
>BLSH010305607.1:132227-144365 GCA_018402905.1 Glandirana rugosa | reverse complement strand
CACATTGGTGAAGTCCATTGTGTGACCGTGGCGTCGGCGGTACCCCGGTGCCGACCCACAGATCAGACCAGGACATGGAAATTCCTCCCAACCCGAGGAGGTCAGTGGACAGGAAGTAGATAGGTAATTTAACATACACGAAGGTGACACTTCGGAGAATATGTCTCAATCCAGACGTCATGTGTCCCTCGGAACAGCCCCGGACGTCGAATGCGTATGTGAACGTTTACACACATTGGTTAGGGGACGGAAAATTTGCAATGACAATCTGTCCACTTAAACCAACCGGTGACTGGAGGAGCCCAACCCTCCTTAAAGGTACAGGACCAGACTAGACACCCAGCCGTGGCCCCATGGCGGCTGCGGTGCCAGTGTGTTACCTGAAGTGATTACAATATAAAACAAGGTCACTGTCCCCCACCTATAACTGGCCATTGCAGCAAGGAGCTATGGAAAGGCAGATACAGACAAAAAAACAAAGAAATCCAAGCTCAATTTACTGACCAGTCTGCCACCAACCAAATTCACCTGTCTAACAGTAACGTTTAAAAGGCAGGGGATTGGTTACACACATTTGCAAGTGTATGCGTAAGCTGCAGGCCCCGACAAGGCTCCCTGTGTACTGCAGACCTAACTCTGTATAAGAGGCTTCACAGTGGAAGCACATACAATTTAATGGATAGATGAAGGACAGGTGACTGGAGGAGCCCAACCCTCCTTAAAGGTACAGGACCAGACTAGACACCCAGCCGTGGCCCCATGGCGGCTGCGGTGCCAGTGTGTTACCTGAAGTGGTTACACTACAAAACAAGGTCACTGTCCCCCACCTATAACTGGCCATTGCAGCAAGGAGCTATGGAAAGGCAGATACAGACAAAAAACAGAGAAATCCAAGCTCAACTTACTGACCAGTCTGCCACTAACCGAATTCACCTGTCTAACAGTAACGTCAATTAAAGGGGTTTTGTTACTCCTGCGCCACCAACAAGATAAAATAATATAAAAATATAAGCAAAGAAATATATGGGTAACAGCTGCTCACACTGTATACAAGGATAATTGTATGGAATGATGTATGTCAAAATTAGTGGAGCACTATTAATGATTAGAAATAGCAAATGTAAGATGTGTATACATATATATAGAGGGGAACCGGTCACAAACGATCTGAGGTAGAAATATAAAGCAATTGGGGCAGATAATAATACAGATCAATTAAAAAGGTGCCTCAAGGCTGGGCACCTACACATAAATCAGGCAGGCAAAGCAACTTATATATATAACACAAGGTAATAATCCTGGAATAAGTCTGGAGTCTATATTGGTTTAGGGATTAAGACAAAGGGTCACATCTGGTCCCCATCGAAGAAGTAAAAAATGTGCAAAAAATGCATAAAAATAAGGATTAAAAACTAGAACCGGGCATGCATAAAGGAAGAGTTCAATATATGCAACGGTGATATTGATAGACGTCTGTAACCCAAAACTGGTACTCAAATGGTGCTTCCCTTCACCGGTGTGCGAGTGTTGCAGTAGTAAATTTATTTAGTGACTTCTGGTGTAATTGATGCCACCCGTGTAAATACTAGCCTCTCACCTGGGATGTGCTAGTATAATAGCACGTAAAGGTTTCTTTGTGTTGTAGTTGTCAAAACAGCCTCTAGGGGTCTCCTCAGCTATGCAATGGTGGCTTGAGCTTCCTTTATGGAGTATCCAGGCTAGTTTTTATATGTTTTCCTCATCGTGTATAAAAGTACCGTATATACTTGTGTATAAGTCGACCCGTGTATAAGCCGACCGCCCTACTTTTGCCCAAAAAATATGGGAAATCTTATTGACCCGCGTATAAGCCTAGGGTGTGAAATGCAGCAGCCAGAACACAGGGACAGGGAGCCAGAACACAGGGATTTTAGCCAGGACACAGGGATTTTACCCAGGACACAGGGATTTTAGCCAGAACACCGGGATATTAATGCCAGAACACAGGGATATTAATGCATATTAATGCCAGGACACAGGGATATTAATGCCAGAACACAGGGATATTAAAGCATATTCATGCCAGGACACAGGGATATTAATGCCAGAACACAGGGATATTAATGCCAGGACACAGGGATATTAATGCCAGGACACAGGGATATTAATGCCACAACACAGGGATATTAGCCAGGACACAGAGACTGTAGCCAGAACACATAAGGGATGAGTAAGGTAGTTTAGTTTCACATTAAACAGAGCTGTGCTGCTTCTAAGAGCCGTTCTGTGCTTGTAACTGTGACTAAACACATTGGAATGTAGAGAATGCTGAAAGAGAGCTGCAGCTCTTCATGGAGATCAGGAGGTGGGCGGGACTGAACAGCTAACATCAGCTTGTCCCGCCCACCTCCCGACATCAAGCTGAGAATCTGACACCTCTCTCAGCATTCTCTGCATTCCAATGTGTTTAATCACACTTACAAGCACAGAACGGCTCTTAGAAGCAGCATGGCTCTGTTTAATGTGAAACTACTGATCACCCACAGACACTGACTCGGGTATAAGCCGAGGGGGGTCTTTTTCAGCACAAAAAATGTGCTGAAAAACTCGACTTATACCCGAGTATATACGGTATATAAGAAACCAGAAAAAAAACTCCTTTGGTGTAATAACGTTTTGGTAAAAACAAGTTTATTAAAACTTTGATGCCAAAAACTCACATTTTGTAGATAGCAAACGAATAGAAACTCCCACGAGCGCCGAGCTTGTTTTCTTTCAGCAATAACTTTTCCAACAACCTCTTCTACCGCCCTATGCGCTACATCACGCACCACGTGACTTCTTCAACTGAGGAACCCAAGTGTATGTGTAAGCTGCAGGCCCCGACAAGGCTCCCTGTGTACTGCAGACCTAACTCTGTTTAAGAGGCTTCACAGTGGAAGCTCATACAATTTAATGGATAGATGAAGGACAGGTGACTGGAGGAGCCCAACCCTCCTTAAAGGTACAGGACCAGACTAGACACTCAGCCGTGGCCCCATGGCAGCTGCGGTGCCAGTGTGTTACCTGAAGTGGTTACAATACAAACAAGGTCACTGTCCCCCACCTATAACTGGCCATTGCAGCAAGGAGCTATGGAGAGGCAGTACACAGGGAGCATTGTCGGGGCCTGCAGCTTATGCATACACTTGCAAATGTGTGTAACCAATCCCCTGCCTTTTAAACGTTACTGTTAGACAGGTGAATTTGGTTGGTGGCAGACTGGTCAGTAAGTTGAGCTTGGATTTCTCTGTTTTTTGTCTGTATCTGCCTTTCCATAGCTCCTTGCTGCAATGGCCAGTTATAGGTGGGGGACGGTGACCTTGTTTTGTATTGTAACCACTTCAGGTAACACACTGGCACCGCAGCCGCCATGGGGCCACGGCTGGGTGTCTAGTCTGGTCCTGTACCTTTAAGGAGGGTTGGGCTTCTACGGGAATGCGAACAAGGCCGCAAACTCTGAACCGCGACTTTGCGGGGGTCGACTGTGTATATATATATATATATAATATAGATAGATAGATACAATTATTTTTTGTTTTATAGTGGTCCATAGTTAAAATATTAACCAGGATATAAAAACTCACTGACCAAACACTTACTGAACGCAGCAAAATCACTCATACCTCTTTTCTGGAAAACATCTAGTGTACCATCCATTGTGACTGGCTGCACAAGATTAACAATGTTTGTGAGATGTAGGAGAGTATTGCCCAGTCCACGGACAATACTGGGCGCTACCACAAAACCTGGTCCCCTTGGTTTGAATTCAAATACTCTCAAGCATATGGGACATTGCTGAATAATACACAGTAGGGACTCGATACTACCATCTCTTTGATACCAGTACCTCTACTAATCTGTCTAAACTGATTAGAAATCAGTCTGTAATGAAATCAATCCTAATTAGCAAACCCCATGAAGAATGACACACTTGTATTGAATCTGAACCAGCATGATCTTGCCTAAATCAGGTCTCTTGGTCTCTCTTTTAGTTTCTCATCTTTACCTTACTTACCCTTAATTATGCTAGATACGCATCACTTCAAGTCTCAAGTTAGAAATTTGAATAATTATCAAATGACAGTGTACACTGATGCTGATGTCCAAATGTTAATCGTTAACTGCCTACTGTTATGTTAGTACTGTTTATTGTACAAGTATGTCCGCAATAGATATCTTGACACTGTTAATACTTTTACATGCTACTGGCTGGCTGCGACTTCACACTTGTAGTATCCTACCTTGATACCTTTGGCTTTCAAATAAACTTTGATGTTTAAAAAAAATATTAACCAGGACATTTTTGGCTTTTTAAGCATAGTGCTCTAAACTCCAGAAACTACACTTTTACTAGCCATACATGGAAAGATTTCAGTCTTTCAGCCCTATGGCCTTAATGAAAGAAATCATTTGATTTCCCCATCCATGCTAAAGAACATAGATGAAGGAATCTCTACTGACAGCTATTGTATTCAAGCAGCTACAGTACCTGTAATTGTGGTTGGAAACAGTTACTGTAAGGCTGGCCATATATTATACAATCTTCTTTACAATTTTCCTTTGGATTTACCAAAACCTCATAATATGAGGTTAAACCAAAACACTTTCATTTTTTATGCAATCAGGCAGGCCCTTGCACTACATAGGTGAAGGTAAATCTAAAGGAAATTGAACAAGTAAATTGTATAATATTTTCACCACTTTTCGTAAATAAATCTCTAAGATTCTGCCCTCTTTTTGAGGCCAGATATTGTCACACTATTTTGTCTATAGTCTGATCCAGCAACAACACATGCCAGTGGTCTTTCACAATCCCCTAAATGCTCTTCTATTTGGGGTTAAAGTTAGCAACTACCCTACCACTATGACCCTTCCTACATTCTGTAGCATAAGCAATCCTAGAGACCTGTCTTATTTTCCTACATGAATATCCTCTACTCCTAAGTCTCCTAGTGATTTTTGGACTGGCTTTTTCAACATTTTCTGCATAGTCATGGTAACTGTACTAGTGGTATTGCCTCCTTCTGGCTTTGAAGGTGATGGCTGGTGCTGTGGTGGAGGGAGTTACCTGCTGTTGGCTTACAGAATGCTATAATTTTATTACCCTTTTTTATAATTTCCAGATCTAGAAATTAGATCCTATCCAGACTTCAGATATATGTAAGGAAACTATTATTTTAATTATTATTCAAATTTTCCACAAATTTAGAATGTTCCAACTCATTCCCCCTCCACGCTATCAACGCACCATCCTTGTAACCTAGCCAGAAGTTAGCATGTTATCCTCATTTCTCCTCCAAATATAGTATGTTGTCAGTCATCAGCCTTAAACATCTTCGAGATTGATATTTTTTTTTATTACACACAACAATCTTTAATGTGATTCAGGTTTTTACTGTCTTTTTGTTTCACATTTTAATGCAGAACTTGATATACCTCCATTAGCTATCCATATGTCATATATTTCTGTAAGCCTATTTACTGGGCTATGGCTATAGTAAAATCAGTAAAGGGAAATTCAACATTGAGGTTTTTGGTGCTATATTTATTATACGTCTTGAGGTGACCCATCGACTTTGACAGGAGACAGTCCCCTTTGCTGTTCTATTCAACATTAAGCATATCATATGGATGTGAAGGGAAAATATTGTTGGTCCAAGTATACATAAAATTAAACCACACATAGTCAAGTTTGTTCAGACAGGTAATATCTGCATGGCAGATTAGCTCAATTACTGTATGATCTTTTCTGAATAACTGGTAAAAAAGGCCGGTAACTGGATAACTTATTATTTTAATCAGCCTGTGCTAAGAGAAGGAGCTGTAACAAAATTATTGTGCTGTACTATCAGTATATAATGTCCAAATGTGCATGCTGAGGATGGGCTTCCAGTTGTTCAAGGTTTGGCAAACCACCAAACCAATTGCCCATATTTGGCCACTTTGACCATTGAAATTCCCTAGTTCTAGAATGTTGAAAAAAAAAAAAAAAAACAGGAATCCTGGCCGATATCATTGTCTAATGCTCTAATGTAAATATTGTGCCATTTAGTGGCAGTAATGCTGCAAGACAACATTGTTGGGCAGCAGGTGATCACGGCAGTGGGGAAACATTGTCAGGTGGTGGGAAAACATTGCGCAAAACAACGTATTTGTTCCCCCAGTCAGTCCATCCCCTACACAATTTGCAAGCACCTCCTAGGGACACACTTAACCCTTTGATAGCCCCTGGTGTTAACCTCTTCTCTGCCAGTGCCATTAGTATAGGGACAGTGCATATTTTTATTACTGATCAATGAAATAATGTCACTGGTTCCCAAGTCAAGTGTCAGTTAGTGTCCGCCGCAATGTCGCAGTCCCGCTAAAAATCGCTTATCGCCACCATTACTAGTAAAAATAAATAAATAAATCAAAATGTCATAAAAATATCTCATAGTTTGTAAATGTGATAACTTTTGTGCAAACCAATCAATGTATGCTTATTGGGATTTTTTAAACAAAAATATGTAGCAGAATACATATTGGCCTAAATTGATGAAGAAATTAGATTTTTTTACATGTTTTTTATTGGATAGAAAGTAAAAAAATGTTGTTTTTTTCCCCCAAAATTGTCACTCTTTTTTTGCTTATAGCGCAAAAAATAAAAACTTCATAGGTGATCAAATACCACCAAAAGAAAGCTCTATTTGAATGGAAAAAAGGACATCAATTTTATTTGGGTACATCATCGCACAACCGCGCAATTGTCAGTTAAAGTAACGCAGTGCCTTATCGCAAAAAATGGCCTGGTCATGAAGGAGGTAAATACTTCCGGGGCTGAAGTGGTTAAAAGATGGTTTTCAGCCCCCAGAAATCTAGGTATTAGTACATGGCTGAGAGGAGGCAGTTCCAGATACTGTAATCCTCAGTGACTTTGAGGACTCTGCTTCTCATGCCTCCATAAACTTGCAGTGCATGGGCTGCCTTATACTGTAAAGCCTGTGAAAGGACCTGAGAATTTGTGGAATCAAGGAGAAGGATCATTATTGGTTGGCAACCCTTCATGACAGCAAACAGCAGGTAGAGACCGCACTCCGAAAATGGAAGACATCAAAATTTTTATTGTAAATCCAATAGATAAAATGACAATCAGCAGACAATGGCTACAGCCAAAAAGCGTATGGCAGGTTGATGCGTTTCACAGACCTCCCGTCCGCTTACTCATAAGAGGTTATGAGTAAGCGGATGGGAGGTCAGTGAAACGCGTCAACCTGCCATACGCTTTGTGGCTGTAGCCATTGTCTGCTGATTGTCATTTTACCTATTAGATTTACAATAAACGTTTTGATGTCTTTCATTTTCAAAGTGCACTCTCTACCTGCTGTTTGCTGCTACTGAGAATTACGGACTCGACCAGCACCTGAATCTCGGTTAGAGGTTTTCAGTTACACCCGGAGCGGCCCCTCTCTCCTTTCCCAACCCTTCATGCCCACCATTACAAGGAGAAAGTCTCGGAACTCATCCTGCCCTCACAAAGGGGGCACATCTTGGGGACACCTTAAAGAGTAGTTTATGTAACACCTTTCCAGACTCTGGTAGGTTACAGTTTCATGGAAAAGGTAGTTATGAGGTTTCTGTTGGTCAAAGGAGGAGTAGTGGAGAAGGGGCCGCCTAAGTAATGCATTTAAAACATTTTTTAGTCCTCGGCACCCAGGGCATCCCATCCGCAGCATCTGCGTCATATGGTGGAAGACTATTTAAGGGTGAAAACTGACATAGAGAGCTTTCCAGTAGACGATCCACTGGGTTTCTGGGTCATGAGAATAGGCCACTGGCCAGAGCTTGCCCAGTATGCAACTGAGCTGCTGGGCTGCTGTCAGGAAGATAGTCAGTGCAGCTGTTCTCAGGAAAGGCCTGTTAGAGGAATTCCCATGCATATTGGTGCCTCACTCTCAGCGGTCCCTCAACCTGGAGTCATAGGAGAGGCCACCCCCTGCCGTCAGGCTCACTACCTGGTATGTAACAGCTGCCCTGCGTCCAGCATGCTTTCTGAATGGGCATTCAGTGCAGCCCGAGGTTTTGGGACTGATAAAAGAGCATGTCTGTCCACAGGCTCCATTGACCGGCTGACATTTGTCAAAATGAATCAGTCCTGGATTAGCAGCAGCAGCTATCAAGCCCCTGATGCCGATTGTTGCTGATTAAGTGTTTTTGGGATCTGGAATCTGTGAAAGACTGTCTAGGCTGCCTAGCTTTGTAGATGTTAATTTTATCTTGTAAAGTAATTTTTATAGGTTTCATGGGGACAATTAACACCCAAGGAACACATTTTCTGCACCTGTTTGACAGATGCATCTAATTAAAATTTACAGTGCAAAGGCACCACCAACACCCAAAGACCAATTTTTCTGCAACAGTTTGACTTGTATGTAACAGTATCAGACAGCCATGACTGAGCCTGCAAGGGGGGCCTCTGGCCTACATGAGGTCAGCCAGCGTCTCACGGACCTCACACAGGCTGTCAGTGCCCTACAGGGGAAACATGCCCTACTCGAGGGGCAAGTACTGACATCCACTCCCGCCTCTGCACCCACAGCCAGTGTTGATCCTGCCACAGTGATGCCTGCTCCAGAACCCCAGGTGCCAACTCCTGAGAGATTCTCTGGAGATCGGACCAAGTATAGAGCCTTCCTTAATGCCTGCCAGCTCTATTTTTCACTCCAGCCACAGACTTTCCAATTGGGAAATACCAAGGTGGGGTTTGTCATATTCCTGCTACGGGGGCCAACCCCAAGCCTGGGCTCATCATCTGCTGGAAAAAAGAGATGCTCAGAAGGATACTTTGTCCTCATTCTTCCAGGCGATGTCTCAGTTGTATGATGACCCCCAACGGTCCGCTACAGCTGAATCTGCTCTCCACACACTCCGGCAAGATAGCAGAGCCATCGAGGACTACATAACTGACTTTAGGCGCTGGAGTGCGGATACTAGCTGGAACAACGCTGACTTACGGCATCAGTTTTGTTTGGGTCTGTCGGAAGGCCTCAAGGATGAATTAGCCCGGGTAGGAGTCCCGAGTTCCTTGGAAGATCTGATCCAGCTGTCCATAGAGATTGATCGCCATCTGCATGAATGCTGTTGGGAGAAACAGGCACTACCATCCCGACCTGTCCGGGCACTGTTTAAGTCCACCTCTCGCCCATCTATTTCCCCCGAAGAAGGTTTACGCTGGCTCTTAGGCAACCTCTGCCTCTATTGTGGGGAAGCCGGTCACTATGTGCACAGTTGCCCAGCTAAACATCAAAAGGGGCTCTTCGGCTCCTCAATGGGACTGGCACTACTGCCAGCCAAACCGGCCCACCTAGCCCTTCCTGTTTCCTTTCAGCTACCCGGGAGAACAGTATCTCTCACAGCAATTGTTGATTCAGGGGCTTGCAGCTGTTTCATTGACCTGGACTTTGCAGCTAAACACGGGATTCCCCTCCAATCCAAGAAACATGGATTTTCTGTGTTCCTGGCCGACGGGTCCCATGTCAAGTGAGGGCTGGTGACTGAAGAGACCCCACCTCTGCTGGCTACCACTCTCTCAGGTCACAGTGAGCTACTACGGCTGGATGCAATTGCTTCATCGCTGTTCCCAGTCATCCTAGGCCTGCCCTGGCTCCAAGCCCATGATCCCTGGATCAACTGGAGTTCCCGACTGATCCAGTTCCAGTCCTCATACTGCCAGGAACATTGCCTCCCTACACCCGTCCTGCCTCCCCCGAATCTGATGAATCTAGATTAAGACCATGGACTTCGTCAAAAGGTGCCCCAAGCTTATCGCAAGTTCCTGGACGTGTTTAATAAGCAAGGGGCGGACACGCTCCCCCCACACCGATCCTATGACTGCCCATTTGAGCTCCTTCCAGGGGCAGAAATTCCCTTTGGACGGATCTTCCTGTTCGAGAAGGAATTAGGGTCTCTGAAGGATTACCTTGATTAAAACCTGCAGAAAAGTTTAATTCCGCCCGTCCACTTCTCCAGCCAGTGCGGGAATGATCGCTCTCTCCGGCCTTGTATTGATTACCGGGACCTGAATAAGGTTACAGTGAAGAACCGTTATCCCCTTCCTTTGGTGCCAGAACTTTTCCAAAGACCGCGCTCCGCTACCATCTTCACAAAGCTGGATTTAAGAGGGGCTTACAACCTCATCCACATACGGGAAGGGGATTAGTGGAAAACAGCGTTCCGCACCCGGTTTGACCACTATGAATACCTTGTTATGCCCTTCGGACTGTGTAATGCCCCGGCCACCTTCCAATTATTCATCAATGACATTCTCAGGGACTTTCTGGATATCTTTGTGATAGCCTAAATGGATGACATCCTTATATTTTCCTCCTCATTTGAAGATTATCGGAAGCATGTTAAGGATGTTCTCTGCCGCCTCCGCCAGCACAAACTCTACGCCAAACCGGAGTAGTGTGAGTTTGAGCACCAGAGTATCCAGTTTCTGGGACTGATTATTTCCCCTGGAGGTGTTGAGATGGATCAGCAAAAAGTATCGGCAATCCTGTCTTGGCCTGCACCTACAGATAAAAAGGGGGTCCAGTGGTTCGTAGGATTCTCCAACTTCTACCGCAAAATCATCAGGAACGTCTGTGCTATTATCACACCCATCAACCAGCTCACCAAGCAGGGTGTCTGGTTCTGCTGGTCCCCAGAAGTTCAAACCACCCAGACGCTCAAAGGACTATTTACGTCTTCCCCGTACTGTGCTATCCAAATCCAGTTCTTCCCTACATCTTGGAAGTGGACTCTTCTGAAAGTGCCATGGGCATGGCCCTCTCCCAACGTTCAGGAGGAATTATAACGTGGGTGAACTCCTGCTGCTTCAAACAGACCTCTTGTCACAATTGAAGCAGGCCTAAGAACCCCTAGTTCCATCAGGAACACCTTACAGGTCAGAGAAGGTCTCTTGTGGAGAGGGAATCAAATTTTTGTCCCAGAAGAAGTCCGAATAACAGGCCTGGGCCTCTGTTATGATCACCCCTTAGCAGGACACTTCAGAATCTGCAAAAAATTAGAGCTAGTGCAGCACACCTTCTGGTGGCCCGACCTGGAAAGGGACTGTAAAGAATACATCAATTCCTGTTCCATTTGCAACTGAAACAAGATTCCCCGGAACAAGGCATGGGCTTGCTCTGACCCCTGCCAGTACCAAACTGGCCATGGGCCATGATTTCTATGGATTTTATAGTGGAACTGCCTCCCTCCGAGGGCTGTACGGCTGTCTTTGTGGTGGTTGACCAGCTGACAAAAATGGCCCATTTCTTGCCCTTTAAAGGTACACCCTCCACTATAGAGCCCGCTTGTTGTTGGTGTTCATAAAGGAGATCATCAGGCTCCATGGTGTACCCATAGATATTGTATCCCACGGGGGGTGCAATTCACCTCAAAGTTCTGGGAGGCACTCTGTGGAACCCTGAAAATAAGACTCTCCCTATCCTCTGCTTACCACCCACAGTCTAATGGGCAAGCGGAGCTGACGAACCAAACCCTAGAGCAATATCTCCGCTGTTTCACATCATTCATTAACCACTTGCCGACCGCCAACCGCAGGTTGACGGCGGCAAGTTGGCTCGTTATCGCAACGCCCCTTGGCTTGAGGGAAGATCACTCCACAGCGCCAGGCCAATGATTTTTGGCCTGACTCTGTAGATCGCCCTGCCAATGACATTACTCCTCTGCCTCTGTAAATGTAAACAGAGGCAGGGGAAGTTCACTCCTCTTCCTCCCTGAGGTCCTTTTCGACATCAGAGAGGAAGAAGAAGCATCTAAAAACGTGAGTGCACCAACACTACACTGACACCAGGTCACATAGGCACATTTAACCCCTTGATCGCCCCCTGATCGCCCCCCAGTTAACCCTTTCACTACCTGTCACCCCCCTGTCACAATATCACATAGTGCAGCGATCTGATTTTTAGCGATCGCTGTACATGTGACCTTGTGACGCTAAATCAGTATTAGGTTAGGCTAGTACTAGGCCTAGTTAGGTGAAAATACCCCCCCTGCCCCCCCCCAATAAAGTTTTTAACCCCTTGATTGCCCCCTGTCACCTGTGATCACCGGGATTATGACTAAATCGCAGTG
>BLSH010305607.1:48940-64362 GCA_018402905.1 Glandirana rugosa | reverse complement strand
AGTGTAAAATATGTTTAATGAACATATCGGGGTTAAATATGGACAAGAGATTTCCCCCGTCACGATCCTCCCCACCTCTATTTCCCGCCAAGATCCCCACGTTTTTCCAAAAAAACCCCCCCAAAAAAAACCTTTTTGCACCCCTAGAACCGCCCTTTATCTCCACCCCTCCTAGCATCGCCCCCTTTAGAGAACAGGTATAAATTGGGGCTATACAAGTTATTTGTATAAAATGTGATAATAAAAAGCAATATAGTAAAATGCACAACACATTAGAAATACCCAGCTCTTACTAAAGTAAACTCAGAGGCACTTTCAGATGTTTTCAACCGGTTCCTATCCAGCAGACAGACACCCTCATATCACTCAAGTGACAGTCCCCTAACCAGCAAATAACCAGCCCCATAACCAACAAAGAGACAGCCCCAAAACCAGCAGAGATACAGCCCCCTATTCAGCAAAGAGACAGTCCCCTATTCAGCAAAGAAATCGCTCCATATACAGATGTCAGTGTTATATATAGGGAATAGCACTCTGCAGTGCACTTTCCAGCATGCCCCCAGCGCAGCACCGGCTGTCCCACATGGTGAGGATGTGGACTTTGGCCCCACTCCTCAGCTGAATTCCCCAGGAGAGGTGGCCAGAGTGGCTGCCACTGCAATCACCTCCGTGGCTGCACTACTCTCTCATCCCAGCCAGCACATGGGTCCTTTGCCAGCACTACATCAACCGCCAGCAGGGATGGGTAGGAGGGAGGGATTGAGCCTACCAAATGGTCAGTCTGCCCCTGGATCCTAGAGAGACTGTTGCCGAAAAATTCAGTCTGCAGTGAGAGTGCGGATGATATCACTCTGCCCTCCACTGTCTCAGGCATGCTGCACCTGGAACTCTATTCGATCGCTGGCTAATCTGCTCCTTCATGCCTGCTTCTCCAACTGTGTCTTGCATAGGTGTCGGTACGGCATTCTGGCACGTTCCGTCAGAAAAAAAGCCCTGATAATAACACAAGTCATAATATTATTAAAAATGACCTTTCCTTTTTGATGTGTGATGTTGTCATTTTCTACAAAATTTAACGCAATATGGCAACCTCGAGGCATTCTGTACACAGTTAGTGCACTAAATGCCTCCAAAAATTTAATTTCCTGCAACTGTGATTGGCTGACTGATTTTACCAGACGTTTGCAATAAAATACAAGTCAGATTTTAGGCATCTTCTGCAACAAACATTTCATTTTTGTTTAGATGCTCCTAAAGGGTTAGTCACTTCTAAATGGATGCAGACCCTACACCTTTGCTCATTAGAGCCCTGCAAGTGCATCATCTGATAAATAGTGAAGATGCCAGTCCTATTCAGAATCAGTATCCACAAGACATTAAAGAAACAGGTAGGAATCTGCAACAGTATTTCTTAAAATCCCTGCAATGTACATTGATCTTCCAGAGGGAATTCTTTTTTTTCTCACAATAATGGAATTACTCTTCAAACATAAATCTGGGATGCAGTAAAAACAAAACCACAGGTAAATGATTTGTAATGTGACAATTATTTCAAAACAATCATCAAAGTCAGTGTCATTTTATTTTAAATTGCATTTATAAAGGGTTAACAGGCCCCCTTTAAAGATGTACAGTATATGAAAATATGTATTCAAGACAGCTGCCCAGTTGTATGGGGATTTGTTACAATTAATTGCCTGTCACAAGGGATTCCTTGAGGAGAAGCCGGTTGTCATACTTAATGCAAGTGTGTGGGAATTAAACATGTGCAATTTGATTCGGTCTGAATACAAATTTGAACACATTTTTAGAAACTTGTTACTATTCATTACTAATGATACATCCGAATCTCCGAATTAAAATAGTAATGAATAGTAACAAATTTTGGTGAAATCTGTTAAAATTCCTTTCGTTCATTCATTTTCTAACGAATTCCAACTTTTTACAATAATTAGAATTCGGATCATTCGAAAAACATTTCACTGATTCAAATTCTGTGTGAAGAAATAGCTGGTTGTTAAGCTACAGGCCGGGAAGCCGGCCGCCCACATCCTTAACAACCATGAGTCATCATCTGTCAGCTAGCTTCCCCACTGACAGATGAATGTAAAGAAAAGAATTCCGGCATTGCAAAATGTTAAAAAAAAAACAGCGTGAAGTCCCCCCAGTCCATACCTGGCTTTTCGGGTCTGGTATAAATTTCAAGGGGAACCCCACACCAAAATGTAAAAAAAATGGCGTGGTGTCCCCCCCAAAATCCATAGCAGACCCTTATCTGGGCATGCAGCCTGGCAGGTCGGGAAAGGGGGGGGCAAACCACATGCCCTCAAAATAGGGGGGTTGGTGCTTTGGGGCAGGGGGGCTCTGCCCCCATCCCATAGAACTTTGTCCCCATGTTGATGGAGACAAGGGCCTCATCCCCACAACAGTGGTCGATGGTTGTGGGGGTCTGCGGGTGGGGGGCTTATCAGAACCTGGAAGCCCCCTTTAACAAGGGGGCCCTCAGATCCCAGCCCCCCACTGAATGAGGGAATGCATATGAATGAGTATGGGGTACATAATACTCTTACTCATTCACCAAAACAGTGGTAAAAGTGGATAAAAACACACCCCCTTTCCTGGCTTGCTTACTCGGATAAGGGTCTGGTACAATTTTGTCATGGGGTTCCCCTTCAAATCCACACCAGTCCTAAGAGTCTGGTATGGATTTATTTTTGCGTGGGGTTCCCCTAAAATCCATGCCAGATCTGAAGGTCCAGTCATGTATTGGGGGGGACCCCATGCTGTTTTTTTTTTTTAATTGAATGCGATTATTCAATAAACAATGAATTCCAAAATTCTGATAAATAATTGGTCTATTGATGCAATATTGGACCAATTAATCTTTGGAATTTCAGAATTTGTTTTGTATCTTCAGCATTCCTTTTGTATATTCAGAAATCAGAATAGCTGGTTGTTAAGGAGTGGGAGGCCACTGGTGTCCTTAACAACCATGACTCATCTGCTGTTGTCAGGATTTATTACTGACAACAGGGTGTAAACAAAACAAATGCTGGTTAAAAAAAAAATAGCATAGGGGTCCCTCCCAATCCATACCAGGCCCTTCAGACCAGGTATGGATTTTAGGAGGAACCCCACACCAAATTGTTTTTTTCATATGGCATGGGGTTCACCCCAAAATCACACCAGAGCCTTATCTGAGCATGCAGCCCGGCAGGCCAGGAAAGGGGTGGACGAGCGAGAACCTTCTCCCTCTTGAACCATACCAGGTCAATAGAAAGGTGAGTACCGCTGCTCCAGGTGAATGGGTTCTGGCAGGGCGGACCCCAATGAGTGCTAGCCATGGCTCATCTCCATCTGGCAATGTAGAAAAGAAACAACTGCACCTCAAAGGCAGTCCGAAAAAGTATCTTCGTTTATTGAAGCATCAAATGGCATGGTACAGGATGAACCAGGTCAAAGGCAGACACGCTTCACACTTAACAACAGTGCTTATTCATTGCCAGGTCCTCAACATGGGGGGGAGTTTTGGGGTAGAGGGGATCCCCTCAAAGCACCTAGTTGAAGAGGACAAGGGCCTCTTCCCTACAACCCTGGGCCAGTGGTTGTGGGGGTTTGAGGGGGACTTATCAGAATCTGGAAGCCCCATTTAACAAGTGGGCCCCCAGATCCTGGCCCCCCATGTTAATGAGTAGGGGTACATAGTAGATTAAATGTCAATCCCAATGAACCTTGGCCCCCGACCTGTAGAAAAAAAAGAGCTTTGCACCCTGACGAAGTCTCCCATCATCTGACAGCTCCACTGTCTAAAAGTTCTTAAATAATGAAGGGGTGGGGACACCGATGACATCACCCATCCCATTGTGACATCATAGACCCAGCATGCTCCGATCAATGACATCACAAGGGGCGGGTTCACCTGGTGACATCATCGGATGGCCTGTGTGCAGAGCTCTTTTCCTTCAGGTCGGCTGCCAGCGTTTATCATGATTGACCTTGGATCAATTTTGGGGGGACATTTATTTTTTAGGGTTTATTTTTTTTAGAGTACTATTTACCCCATACTCATTCACATGCAGGATCTGGGCACCCCTTGTTAAAGGGGGCTTCCAGATTCTAATAATTCATGTCTGCACCCCTACAACTACTGATCAGGGTAATGGGGAAGAGGCCCTTCAACCCATCAACATGGGGACAAGGTGCTTTGGGCTGCATACTCAGATAAGGGTCTGTTATGAATTTTTGGGGGGACTCCACGCCATTTTTTTTTTCAAATTTTGGCATGGGGTTCCCCTTAAAATCTATACCAGACCTGAAAGGCCTGGTTTGGATTGGGGGGTACCCCATGCTGTTTTTGTCCCTGAATTTTTATATGCTGCCAACTCTGTCTACATTCAGCCATCATCAGGGAAGCCCGCTGATGACTAATCGGTTGTTAAGGATGTGGCGGCTGGCTTCCTTAACAACCAGAAATTCTTCACACAATCAGCAATTCTTCACACAGAATTTGAATTGGTCGATCATTTTTTGACCGATCCAAATTTGGACAGTTACGAAAATTTGGAATTTGTTAGAAAATTCATGTAGGAAATAATGAATTTGAACAACATGTGTTACTATTTCATTCGGAGATTCAAATACATCCGAATGTCAGAATAACCAAAAACTTGTCTGAATATATATTTGGAGTAAAACTAATTGCACATGTCTACTTGGAGTTAAATAAGAGCAATAGTAAGTAAAAGCACCACCTGAGAATTTGAATAGTTAATATAGCCAAAGAAACATTGTGTAAGCTGAAGAGCCATCTTAAATGATGTATTGTACAGGACCACCCTGCTTTCATACAAGAGTCTGTAAAGATAGCAAATGCGTGTTCAGTATCTACGTGGTTTAGAGTAAACATTTTTGTAATGTATGCCCAATTTATGCCATACTGTATATATTCCATGACTAACAGGCTAACATGGCAAATGTACAGTATCTCACAAAAGTGAGTACACCCCTCACATTATTGTAAATATTTTGTTCTGTCTTTTCATATGACAACACTGAAGAAATTACACTTTGCTACAATGTAAAGTAGTGAGTGTACAGCTTGTATAACAGTGTAAATTAGCTTCCCCTCAAAATAACTCAACACACAGCCATTAATCTCTAAACTACTGGCAACAAAAGTGAGCACACCCCCTAAATGAAAATTCTGAAATTGGGCCCAAAGTGTCAATAGTTTGTGTGGCCACCATTATTTTCCAGCACTGTCTTAACCCTCCTGGGCATGGAATTCACCAGAGCTTCACAAGTTGCCATTGGAGTCCTCTTCCGCTCCTCCATGACAACATCATGGAGCTGGTGGATATTAGAGACCTTGCGCTCCTCCACCTTCTGTTTGAGGATGCCCCACAGATGTTCAATAGGGTTTAGGTCTGGAGACATGCTTGGCCAGTCCATCACCTTTATCCTTAGCTTCTTTAACAAGGCAGTGGTCATCTTGAAGGTGTTTTTGGGGGCATTATCATGTTGGAATACTGCCCTGCAGCCCAGTCTCCGAAGGGAGGGGATCATGCTCTGCTTCAGTGTGTCACAGTACATGTTGGCATTCATGGTTGATTCAATAAACTGTAGCTCCCCAGTGTCGGCAGCACTCATGCAGCCCCAGGCCATGACACTCCCACCACCATGCTTGACTGTAGGCAAGACACACTTGACACTGCCATGTTGAACTTCCAGTGACCAGTTTTAGGAGAATGAGAGCGATAACACCAAATTTAACACACCTGCTCCCAATTCACACCTGAGACCTTGTAACACTAATGAGTCACATGACGCCGGGGAGGGAAAATGGCTAATTTGGACATTTCAACTTAGGGGTGTACTCACTTTTGTTGCCAGTGGTTTAGACATTAATGGCTCTGTGTTGAGTTATTTTGAGGGTACAGCTAATGTACACTGTTATACAAGCTGTACACTCACTATATTGTAGCAAAGTGTCCTTTCTTCATTGTTGTTACATGAAAAGATAGAATAAAATATTTTCAAAAATGTGAGGGTGTACTTATTTATGTGAGATACTGTAATTTTCCTTCTGAAATTTCTGACTCCTATTTTCTGTCTTATGTTTTTTATTCAATGTAGGCTCTTAAGTCTGTCTCAAGTGATTGTGTTTCCAAAATTCCACGTCCAAAAATACTGCATTTTTCCACATTCGTGTTTTTAACTGTGTTTCTATCTGGGGAAAGTGCTGTATCCCAAACTCCTTATTAAAGTGCTAGTAAACACTGCTTGGACACTTGTGCCTACAGGTACGCATATAATAAATCTGCAGAAACAGTGAATATCTCCTAAATGGTGCCCGTTTAGGAGTTATTTGCTGTTTCTGTAGCTGGTGACATCACTGGAGCATGCACTTTGATGGGATGGCATATTCCATGCCGTCCCTTCAGAGCTCTGTGCTATGGCCATGACTCCCATGACCATGCATGGGAATAATGTCATTGCTGCTCGACCTTTCAAATGGCTGGAGCCCGCAAACACGGAATAAAGACCAGGTAAAGATAGAAGCCCTGTCAGTGGTGACAATGTGCCACTGGAGGGCTTTGTTTTAAGGTAAGTATTTCATAATGTGCTAGTACACAATGAATACTAGTACATTATATTACCTTGTAGGAGGATTTTTTTTTATTATTGAAAGTTTACTACTGAAATTGTGGAAGTGTTTCTGGCGTGTTTCTTGAACACTACTGCATCCTTCCCCCACTCAAAAAAAAGATTGAAGTGTGTGGGAGTGCATACCGCTCCCATTACTGTTTCAGTAAGTTGTCTGTAGATTTTTCCATCAAACAAAAAGTTATGTTCGAGAATGAATCTTAAAAATCTCAAAGCAGATGATGTCCTCTTAACCCTCACCAACATAGCATCATCCATAAAGGCAACCCAAGAAGAAATCAAAAAATTCGGGCAAGTATCATTCTACAAAACAAATATATCCAAATCCTCCATTCTACCCATCAACCTTAGTGCCACAGACAGCAAAACCCTCAAAAAAGAATTCCCCTACATGTGGAACGACAATAAAATAGACTACCTGGGAACCAAGCTCACCTTTCCAACAACAAAACTGTACTCAGAAAACTTCCCAGCACTTATAGCCAAAATCCAAGAAGACTTAACAGCCTACAGGAAAACAGAATCCTCATGGATAGGTCGAATAGCGGCTTTCAAGATGCTATCCCTTCCCAAAATACTATATCTATTCAGGACAATTCCGAAAACTCCCATCAAAATTTTTCACCTCCGGAGTGCGCATGCGCGAGAGCTCCGATATGGCAGCCTAAGCCAGGAGCTCCGCGCTCATCCCGGCCTTGGGCACTCTACACCCCGCCAGTGCTTCCAGAAGGGGGTCCCCACCGACAGGGGAATACCCCCATAAGCAAGAGGAGGACGAGGACTACACCGCGGTAGCACCGGAGGACGACCGCAGCTACGGTAACCCTCTCCACCCCACTCCGGGTGTACCAAAATGGCCGCGGCCTAACACGAGGCCCAACTCCCACAGACCCGGCACAAGCCCCGGAGTCCCCACAAACATCCCAGACCGCGCCACTATTCACCCCCAAAGCACAAGAAGGCCACATCCCAGGCAGCTCATAGACTATCAGGGAGATATCATACTACCTGGGTGGACCAAGATGGCCGCCATGCAGGCCTAATGAGCCACGCCAATACCAGGCATACCAAGCCTCAGCACAGGACAGTTCCCAAGGAGAGGCACCCCCCCCACAAGGCTCAATCATATTCTGCAGGGACTAAACCCCTCTGGGGTTTATTCAGCGCAGGACTGCGCTCCAGAACTGACTGTCACCACAGAGCACCGCAGCAGGGGAACCTCATTGGGGGACTCTACTCCACCTCCGAACCCCTCACATTTTTCCTTATACGGCAGGGTGTCAGCAAAACTCACCCCACCTCAGGTGTACCACAAGGGCCACCGCATGCGGGGAACGTCGGCCAGAAGGACACTTTCTTTTCCTCCTGCAGACCTTGACCCTTCCCCTCCTCCAGAGATGACCTCCACTGGGATCTCCTCTCCTCCACCATCCCAGGAACAGATACTGGATCAAAGACCTATCATTTTCCCAGCCACTCTCACCCTAACACCGGGGCCCAACTTACCAGTACAACAGCCTCATTTCATCTCTCCCGCCTCTACTGAATCTCTCCTCAGACGCACAATGGAAGACTCGCCATTCACACCAGTCGCCCACCCCCTATCACGCCAGCAAGAGATGAACTTTCCTAACCCCTGTGCCCATGACCCCGCTTTCAACACGGCGGAACTATTCATCAAGTTCTCCAACCTTCTAGAAAGGGGATTAGCGAACATGGCAGCAAAAATCACGGGGGATATAAAAGCAGATCTCAACAATATAGGCTCCAGAATGGACGCTATCGAACAGAAATTAGATTTTACGGTAGCCAAAACTAACCAAAACTCTGATCACCTACAAGTGCTTCAGGACCAACTGGACATCGCCCTTTCTAGAATAGACGATCTTGAAAACAGGTCCCGCCGCTACAACTTCAGAGTAAGAGGCCTACCAGAGACCATCACCGAAATCTCCCCGGCGATCCAGGACCTGATCCAATCTGTAATTCCAAACGTCCCCAAGCACAAACTAGAGTTGGACAGAGCTCACAGAGCTCTTGGACCTCCAAGAAAAGATGGCTCACTCAGGGACATAATAGTAAAACCGCACTACTATACCATCAAAGAAGAGCTGATGAGAGCGTCTCGCTCCAATCCTCAAATCTCCTGCAAGGGTCATCAGATTCAAATCTTCGCCGACCTTTCCCCGAATACTATACAAAAAAGAAGATCTCTCAAACCCCTCCTTTTGATCTTACAAAAAGCTGAGATCAAATATTGGTGGGCCTTCCCGTTTGCCGTCAAATTCAACTTGAAAGGGAAAACTTACACATTCTCCAGTCTCCCAGAAGGCGAAAAACTCCTACTCCAGCTCAAACTAATCTCACAGGAAGCTCCGATGGACCTCACTGACCCCTTTGGATCCAACTCTAAGAGACCACTCCCCTCCGGCCCCATCTCTCCTCTCTGGTCCAAATCCAAAAGCAAGAAGGCCAAGGACAACAGACCTCCTTGACCCGACATTGACCCTGCCGTGTATCGGGCTCACTCTCCTTACTTCATGGACTTGGTGTCCAACTGAACATTTGGAGCCAGCCTTACTGATTCTATTAGAACGTTTTCTTAAATTGGAGCTTCCCAGCTCCCCTCCTCAGCTAATTTATTAGCTAAAAGTTATTTGCACTCGTTTCCAACTGCTGTTCTAGTTTATTTTTTGTAATTTTTGAGCCAGTTTTAGAAATGACGTGGTTAATTACCTGGCCCGACCTTTCCAGGGCCCAAGCAGGTGGACTTTTCAATCAGTTTCCGCTTCCCTTCCATCACCTGAACCCCTTCTGATTTCATTATATGTAGCAAGTTTAACCCACGGGCGCCCTGGCCGGGATGAGTCCCTATGCGCCTCCACTTATCCCGAGGACTTCTATTTGGATCTCCCCGGGATAAGACGTCCGATCCTGAGGGATCTGACAGTTGCGATTTCTCTCCACCACCTTATTGGTTGTACCCCTCCTAGGAGGATTAAGAGGACGGAATTGGGGGGACTACTATCCCCCCCGCTCCCGCCCCCATTCGCTATATGTAGATATATTGCTGTTTTATGTTTCCCTCTTCTTCCTGCTCTCTTTTGTTCTTCCCACCTTTACTGGATGAAGCACCTAACGTTTGGTTATCTTTCAGATGTACCTGGACCCTTTGTTTACAGCACAGGACTCCGGACCTTTGGATATCCCGATGGCCTCCCGGGGTCCTTCTACTCAAGGGTGAGTGAAGCTGTATTCATAGGCAATGCCCCCGTTGAGCTCCATGGCTAGGACACCCACTAAACAACTCCTAATAGCTACCCATAATACACAAGGGATTAACTCCCCCCTTAAAAGAAGAAAATTATTCTCCCAATACAAATCACTCAAAATCGATGTAGTTTTGATACAAGAAACCCACTTCCCCATGCGGTACAGCCCCAAATTTCTCCACGCACACTTCCCTGTTTTCTTTCTAGCCAACGCAGAATCGAAAACCAAGGGGGTTGGGATCTTATTCTCTAAATCCATAGGCTTCTCGCTCCTCAAGGAAATAAGGGATCCAGAGGGAAGGTTTATCCTAGTCAAAGGTTCCATAGACGGGGTTATCCACACATTCATTTCATACTATGCTCCTAACAAAAATCAACTGAAGTTTTTCAATGCAATGTTGACCTTCATCCAGCCCCACCTGGAAGGTAGGATTGTCTTGGGAGGAGACTCAAATCTTGCACTTGACCAAGGGCTTGACAAATCTAGACCACTAGGGAACCAACTGACACGCCCAACTAGGGCAAGCTTAAAATTAGCGAAACTACTGCACTCTTTCCACCTATCTGACGTATGGCGGGAGCTAAACCCAACCAGGAGAGATTACACTCACTTCTCTCACCCCCACAATTCATACGCCCGAATTGACCACCTATTAATGGAGGTGTACGAGACCCCCCGGGTGCTGAACGCACGGATAATTGACACCCCATTATCAGATCACTCTCTGGTCCTGATGCAAATCCGTTCGGATCCACTGTTTGCTAAATCCCCACAATGGAGATTAAATGAATCCTTGCTAGCCGACCCTGTCAGAGTTACTGAAATAAACAATTCTATCAAGGAATACTTCCTCCTTAATGACAAAGAGGGAACATCAGCCGAAGTTCTATGGGCAGCTCATAAGGCTCTCATCAGGGGAAAGCTGATACAGTTAGCCTCCCGTATTAAAAAAGAGAGGGCAGCAGTACTGACTAAACTGGAACAATCCTATGCGTCTCTACAGGCAGCGCATAAAACCAACCCCTCCAAAAACTTGACCTCCCAACTCGATAAAGCCAGGTTAGAGCTAAATATGGCACTAACAACTAAAGCAGAGAAATCTATCCGTTGGAGTGGTCAAAAGTTTTACACGCAAAACGATAAACCGGGTACATTACTAGCATCTAGACTTTCCCCACGATGTCGCCTCAATCAATTACCTAAAATCAATGTCGCAGGCCAAGGCCCCACCACCAACCCGAAGAAGATTTTAGAATCCTTCCACAAATTTTACTCAGATCTCTATAGCACTCCGGATAACTCTCGCCCAGAATCCCTATCGGCTTTCTTAGAGGACATCCCCATCCCCCTTCTCTCTCCAGAACATAAACAGATTCTGGATGCTGAATTCTCAGATGATGAGGTTAGGGATGTCATTAGGAATTTAAGAAAGGGATCGGCCCCCGGCCCTGATGGCCTTTCTATCCCATATTACAAGGCTTTCGCAGAGACGCTCATCCCCTATATGTCCAGGTTCTTTAACCATTTAACTAAGGGCACCTCACTGGATTCCCAGCTCAACATGGCCTACATAACGGTCATCCCGAAACCTGATAAGAATCCCGAAGAGGTCGGCAATTATAGACCCATTTCGTTGATAAACAACGATATCAAAATTTTAACGAAGATCCTAGCCAATAGACTTTCCTCGTTTATTAGCTCTTATATCCACAAAGACCAGGCTGGATTTATCCCAGGCAGACAGGGCCCAGATCAGACACGCAGAGCCATTGACCTAATATCCATTCTTCAATCCAACTGGGAGGGAGGCTCGAAACAAAGGGGCATGGTCCTTTCCCTGGATCTCCAGAAGGCCTTTGATTCTGTCTCCTGGAACTATATATTCAAGATTCTGGAGATCTGGGGATTTGGTCAGCGCTTCTTAGGGGTCATTAAAGCCCTCTACTCCTACCCTTCAGCCCAAATAAGACTTCAGGGTTACCTCTCTGACCGGATAGCCATTGCTAGGGGAACAGGACAGGGTTGCCCCCTGTCTCCAATAATATTTGCTATAGCCATAGAAACCCTAGCGACGGCTATCCGCCAAAACCCGGACATCAGGGGGGTCTCGTGCGGCCCTCAAACTCACAAATGCGGTCTCTTCGTGGATGACATACTCTTGTATTTGACCTCTCCCCACACATCCCTTCCTAATCTCAACCATCTGCTAGATTCCTTCGCAAAATTCTCGGGTCTGACGGTCAACTACTCCAAATCCCAAGCGATAAACATCTCACTCCCACAGGAAATAGTCGATTCCTTGCAACAATCCTTCCCCTACAAATGGAGCCGATCTTCTATCCGATACTTGGGTGTCAACCTAACGCTCAAGATAGAGAACCTTTACGATTGTAACTTCCCTCCCATTTATCGCAAATTAGATAACGATCTAAAAACGTGGTCCAAGTGTAATCTCTCCTGGCTGGGCAGAATCAATGCAGGCAAAATTACACTACTCCCACGGATCCTCTATCTTTTCAGGGCCCTCCCTATACCCATTAGAAGGCAACATCTCAGATCTCTTCAGAGCAAGATCCTTAAGTTTATTTGGGGTGGCTCTGGCTTCAGGTTCCCCCAAAGTACGCTATTTCGTCACAGGAAGAAAGGAGGGTTAGGGCTTCCCTCGCTTTTTAAATACTTCCAGGCCGCTAGGTTAGCCCAGCTCTCCCGAGTCTATTCGAGGTCTGAGAAACCAGATTGGATTCAAATCGAGAGACAGGCAGTTCCACACCACACCATTGATTTTCTTCTCTGGATTCCCCCGAAGAAGAGACCGCCTATCCTATCTCCGACCCTCTCGCACTCCTTTGCTCTATGGGATTCCCTACGTCACCACTCCGAGTTGGTGTCCGCCCTGACCCCTTTAGCCCACATCTTTCACAACCCGGACTTTCCCCCAGGCTTGGACATTAAAGCGTTTCAATGGTGGCTGGACAAGGGGCTGTACCTCATAGGGCACTACTTCTCCCCCTCTGGCCCCATTTCTATGGCTTACTGTGTAAACAAACTGGAAATCCCTACCTCCGAAAAATTTAAATTTCAACAAATCTCCCACTTTCTGAAACATATCTGGAAAGAGAAACCTCTCCCTCCTAGAATTTCAGACTACGAAACATGGTGTGGCCAGGCCACGGAGCAAAGGGGAGGTATTTCCGTGGTGTATGCGGCCCTCACCCACTCGAAAGAAAAGGCCCCATATATGACACAGTGGGAGGAAGACCTCCAGATCTCCTGGGACCTAGATACATGGCATAAAGCCTTAACTGACTCCACCAGAGGCATTTTAAACATGGTACTTATGGAAGCAAGCTTAAAGGTCCTCACTAGGTGGTACCTCACCCCCTCCAAACTAGCCCGAATTTATCCCTCGGCTGATCCCTTGTGCTTTAGAGGATGTGCCCTTCGGGGCTCAATGCCGCATATATGGTGGGAATGCCCGAGGATCAGACCCTTTTGGAGGAAAATCTTTAACCTAATTGAGAAACTGACTAAAATTCAGATATCTAGGACCCCGGAGATAGCCTTACTGAACGCTTATATCCCAAACTTAACTAAGCTTCACAGGAAACTAGTCCACTTCATTTTAACCGGTGCCAAACTTACCATAGCAAAATCCTGCAAAAAACCAAAGGTGTCCTTTGCAGCAACAATAAGGAAAATCTCCTGGATTATGTCTCAGGAAAAGTTAGCCAGCATCCTTTCTGACACCACAAAACGGTTCGAAGGAATATGGGAACCCTGGGCTGACTACGTTGGGATTTCCTTCATCCCAGGCCATATCCCATAACATCCTCAGCCCTTTTTTTTTTTTTTTTCTCTCAACCAACATAGGGTGCTTCACTCCTCTCTTCTCCCTCTACTTCTATACTTTCCCTCTTCTCTACTCTTTTCTTCAGCTTGTACCTATTGCTTATTTTGAATAGCTATCACCTAGAATGTTACCTCAACAGTCCCTTCACCCCTATCTGGGGGCTGTTTGCCACGGTCCTCCTACTCAAACACCTTCCCTGAACCCGATTGTACTTGGGTTGTCCTCACTCTCATCGCACAGTTTGTTCCCTTTACGGGGTGCCTTGTGAGTGGGAACGTCTCGATACAATATTTCCATAGGCTAGGGAGAATACCTTCCTTTGACGTTATACCCTGTGGTTTCTGGTTACTGCCCTACTCTTGATACAATATTCTTTATATGCTGTTGCTTATAATAGAGATAATCAATCGAGGTAACATATACATTTGAATTCATTATACCTTTATATGCTTTCTGATGTGTTATATTACGCTGATATGTTTATACTTCACAAAATTGAATAAAAACTTTTTGAAAATAAAAACTGGGGTTTAGTTAGCACTAGTGTTGAGTGAACCCGGACTGTAACGTACGGGTCCGTACCGAACTTTCGGGTGTCCGGGACCCGGACCCGAACACGGACATTTCAAAAAACGTTCGGGTTCGGGTCCGGGGTTCTGGTATTTTGCTCCATGTGTTGAGAAGCTGCAGGGCAGCCAATCAACAAGCGTTTCACTGGTTGGCCCTTAGAAGCCATCACAGCCATGCCTACTAATGGCATGGCTGTGATTGGCCAGTGCATTATGTTACCCAGTCTCTTTATAAGCTGGAGTCACTTAATGCTGCAGTCACATGCTCTTGGGTTAGCTGTAGGGAGAGGGAGCTGATGGCGTCAGGGAGAGATTAGAGACATTTTAACAACATCTAATCCTGCATCCTGAGATAGATTACTACTGTTGTGCTGTTGCTCTGAGGGCAGATAGCAGAAATTTGAGATTTCACATACTGCTGCTTTGAGTTGCAGATCAAACTCTGCATAAAACAACGATTGCTACGATCGTGCACAACAATCAGATTGTTGGACTAATTTGAGATTTCAAATACCGCTGCTTTGAGTTGCAGATCAAACTCTGCATAAAACAACGATCGCTACGATCGTGCTCAACGATCAGATTGTTGGAGGAATTTGAGATTTCAAATACTGCTGCTTAGAGTTGCAGATTGCGGATTAAACTCTGCCTAACACAACGATCGTTACAATCGTACGCAACGATCAGATTGTTGGAGTAATTTGAGATTTCACATACTGCTGCTTTGAGTGACACATTGCAGATCAAACCCTGCCTAACACAACGATTGTTACGTTCGTACACAACAATCAGATTGTGGGATCATACACAACGATCAGATTGTGGGAGTAATTTGAGATTTCACATACTGCTGCTTTGAGCGATCTGACTGCACTAGGTAGAGGCTTTCTCAAATTAGGCGTTAGACGTTGAGATTCGTCGTCATAAACTTTAGAGTTTAAGGAGGTTGTTAGACTAGCAACTCGTGCTAGCATCGCTAGCAACAAAATACGTCTCAAACTAGACGTTGAGTTTCGTCGCCATAAACTTTAGAGTTTAATCAGGTTGTTAGACTAACAACACGT
>BLSH010305606.1:1068113-1082228 GCA_018402905.1 Glandirana rugosa | reverse complement strand
GTACCTATATAGGTCACAGGACCCTCGGTAGATGACAATTATAGTAACGACAACATACTCGCTCAATGGGTAGACTAGTTGTGTGTATCACAAAATATACTAAAGGTAATATTTAAGAAGGTGTTTGATAGTAATGGTGATGATAATAGTGGTAAACATACCTAGTGCATTACCAATGGCATTTAATGAATAATAAAAACACTATAAAATGGGTACTCACAAACAGTGATTCTCAATGAACCAAAGAAAAACCCATGCAGTGGGGTGGTGTGGGCATGTGTGCTGTGAAACAACTAAGGGTGAAAGCTGGCATGTTTAGGGGGCGCACCCCCTTCCTTAGAGCTAAGCTACTTAGGGCAACCATAGACAATTGCTTTTAAATGAAGAATGAGAGAAACTTTAAATTAAAGTTCCACCCCCAACAGAGGTGGAGCAAAAAAAAAAAAAATCACAGCTACTTCATTAGAAAAATGTATATCAATAAATATATATACTGTATATCAATCAAAGCAATAATAATAATAATGGTGATAATAGTAGTGGTAATGATAGTTTGTGGAAGAATTTATAATGGAAATCATATAAAACACTATGTGTGTTGATCAGATGGGTAACTCGCTCATACAACAGCAATGATATTAACAGTAGATGGCTCCCAGGACACTGGATATATCCATGTGTCCCACGGGTGTGGCCAAAGGACTAAGGCACAGGCACATCCAAACCTGTAAGTGCCAGGACTAAGATCACTGTCGCTCTCTTGCCAGGAGTGATGTTTGTAATGGTTTCTTTGTTGCCATTTGAACAGCAGGGGGAATAAATGAAGGAGGCCTCTGCACCAGTGACAGCTGGTGCTAAATATTTCGGGGGGGGGGTGGCAAACTAACGCTACGTAACCAGACAGACAGGAAGGCAGCAAGCACCACCCCCCCCCCCAGCATTAGATATACGAGAATGTCCTGCGTTACATCGCCACTCCCGTGGGAGACTGACCTTAACTTAAGAGGCAGGGGGAAGTAACAGCTGTACCATTGTTTCTTCTCTCGGCTGAACAGGAAGTGTGTCCTGAGACCCGATTGGCAAGGGAGTCCTACAACGTCCTGGCCTGTTGATCTATTTATAGCAACCTCCCAAGACACAAATTTCTGGTTGCTTTTATTTCTTGTGTTGGAGAACTTATCAGGCTGATAACAGAGCTACGGAGCAGGTGAAAGCCACTCAGTGCTTTGGAGAGATAAGAAAACACTACAGATAGATGTCGGGTTTACATCCACTTTAATTGAAGGAGTTGTTGAAAATTGTCAGTTTTATTTACTGTATTTACTATTGACCTTTTTTTTAATGGGTAAGGGTACTATGCACCTCTTACTCATTCACATGGGAGAAGCTGGTTTCTGGGGGCAGTTCAATATTTCTAAATGTAAAATAATGCATCTAGGGAATAAGAATCCCCTTAGAGAGTACAGCATTGGGGATACAGTGTTATCCAGCACTACAGAAGAAGATTTGGGGGTGCTTATTTCAGATGATTGCAAAATGAGCAAACAGTGTTTCTAGGCAGTGGGAAAGCAAATAGAATTCTGGGATGTATCAGTAGAGGGATCACCAGCAGGAGGAAGGAGGTTCTGATCCCTCTATATTAATATTTAGTGAGACCTCACTTAGAATACTGTGTCCAGTTCTGAAGGCCTCACTTACAAAAAGATATTGATAAGATAGAACGAGCTCAGAGACGGGTAACAAAAATGGTGAAAGGTCTGGGGGGTAAAACATATTCAAGAGCGACTTCAGGTACTTAATATGTACAGTCTGGAGGAAAGAAGGGAGGGGGAGACATGATTGAAACCTTTAAATACATCAAGGGGGTGAATAAGGTTCAGGAGGGCAGTCTTTTCAATATGAAACCAAAATCAAGAACATGGGGACATGACCTCAAGCTAACTGGAGGGAAGTTCAAAACTAATCTTAGAAAGTATTATTTTGCTGAAAGGTGGTTGATGATTGGAATAAACTACCAACAGAGGTTGTGAGACAGTCAACAGTAAATGGCTTCAAACATGCTTGGGATAAACATAAATCTATAGTCAGACAACGAGGTTAATGAAAAAAAAAAATAAAAAAAAAAAATAAATAAATAAATTAATTAAAAAGGGTAGACTTGATGGACTACTCAGTCTTTTTTCTACCGTCACTTTTCTATGTTTCTTTGTTTCAATGTTTCTAAGCAGGGCCGCTGATAAGGCAGTACAGCCAGCCCCGGTGTACCGGGCCCGGGCTACATAAACTCCACAGGGGGGCCCGGTAACATTACAGTTCATTTCTATCTAAAGATAAAAAAAAGGACTATATAGCGCGGAGCACCACACTCACTTGATTGGCAGGGAATATAGTAATTTCCTGGGCCCCCTCAGGTCAGCAGAGGGGCCCAGGAGGTGAGGGCAGAAGAGGGACTTTTTCGCCATCTTCAGGTGCAGGCACACAATCCTGCGCCGCATGCTGCTCTCCTCTGCACCTACACAAATCTATACACATTATAGTTCCGGCCGCCCACTGTGTGCCTTCCCTGGCGGATGGATTCTACTGTGAAGCGGCTCCACTGTCTCAGAAAGTGCCGGCGCTGCAGCTCGAGGGAGACAGAGCGATCACTGAGGACTCGGAGACTCAGAGCGGAGCGGGAGTTCTTGTGGCGGCGGGACACAGGCAAGCAGTCCCCTGCGTATGACACATGGCCAAGTCACAGAAGGCTACTAAGGAAAGTGCACTCCTCAGACTCCCTGATGTGTTCTTATGATGATCATCATTATGTTGATCACAGCACAGCAGGTTATCTATGGCTCTCAGTGTCACATGGCTGTTGGATGCTGATTGTGTTATACTTTGTAACACACAGTACAGCCAGCCATAAGGTAAAGTCAGCATCCAACAGCCATGTGACACTGAGAGCCATAGATAACCTGCTGTGCTGTGATCAACATAATGATGATCATCATAAGAACACAGTGAGATGCTACTTTACACTTGTAAGGACAGTAAAATCACACAGCTGAGCTGCATTTTTGCCACACCCCAAACTGCTCCCCTTTAAGAACCTTTCATCCCACCTTTCCAATTAGGTCTGCCTGTTAGTTTCTACTGTGGACCTGAATGTAGGTGTAGGGAGTAAGGATGGGTTTGGGTTTGTTCGGAACCAAACGTGCCAGAGCCCACCAGGAAGTGAACCCTGCGCTGCGCTATTCACAGGCAACGAGACATTTCCTGATCGCTGCAGCTGCGCATTGGGGAAATGTCTCACTGCCCTGGATTAGCACAGGTTTCACTTCCTTCGGGCTTGGGCACACTTGGTTCCGAAAATACCCAAGCCCATCCTTAG
The DNA here is from genome assembly GCA_018402905.1 of Glandirana rugosa. Classification (NCBI taxonomy): domain Eukaryota; kingdom Metazoa; phylum Chordata; class Amphibia; order Anura; family Ranidae; genus Glandirana; species Glandirana rugosa. Next base: position 1,078,858 of record BLSH010305606.1, on the reverse strand, counting down.
TAGGGAGTCCAGATGTAATGGGCTTGTGTACACCCACCTACCTCCTTGTCCATTCAGGTCCAAAAAAAATAGAAAAAGACTGTGTACTAAATGTGGCAGATCAGAGTTAGCCTGATGTAAATGGTCCATTTACATCTGGCCACCCCTAAAGCCACCACAAGTCCGTGGTATATGCAAACACACACTGAACAGGCATGGACATCAAAACACTGACATCTGTCCCATTGAGCTCCAGTTATGATTGGTGGGGAGCAGTGACAGCTTCCTGGCAGAATAGGGTCTGAACACACCTGCACTTATCCCATCTACTTATTTGTTGTGAAAAAAGTTCTAAAATAAGACATCTCTACTGCTTTATAATATGTGTAATATGTTTTAAGTTCACATTTTGGAACATGTTACATGTTTCACCTGTTTTTAGGGTTATATGTAACATGATCCTGCCACCAGTTTCCCCCGTGACAGCATGGGGTCAGGGGTGGGGGTCGAGTGCGGTATTGAGGGGGGCCCTGTCAGGTTGGCTGTACAGGGCCCCATGATTTCTAACAGCGGCCCTGTTTCTAAGTACTTGGTATAAATTTTGGAGGGACCTGCTTTTTAATTTCTTTACATTATCCCTGCTGTTTGTTTAAATTGCCAGTCAGTTGGGAGTCCCCAGCTGAATGTGCTTGCCAGGGATGAGTCACTAGTTCTTAGGATACCAGTGAATGCAATCTCCCTAACAACCAGAAGGAAACAGTCACATTTAGCAGTGGTAATAATACCACTTCTAAATCTTTCACCTCACGCTGCAGCTGGAGGCTCGGCTGCACAACCATTTGTTCCACTGTTTGCACAGGAATCTGGTCTCCCTCATATTATTTACCATTGGTTGCCCACTCATCAGGGGCATAGGGGCGCCGTCCCCCTAATCCAGGCGCTCAGTCCCTAATCTCCATGCAGGGTGCCGATAACATGGTTTTCAGTGTGGGTTTTTTTTTTTTTAGAAGCATGTGATTAGAGCCTGATGATCTAATTGACTTCAAATGGGTGGGCTTGGGGCACAGAGCACTGTGCCCCAAGCCCACCCACTTGTGTGACATTAGCAATTAAATGTTCACTAATGTGTTCCTGCTTTTCCTCCCAGGCCAATCAGGAAGCGGGTCCTGAGACCCGATTGGCCAGGAGTCTTAGGACTCCCAGCCAATCTGGTCTCAGGACCCACTTCATGTTTGGCTGGAAGGAAAAGAGTAAAAGCAACGACCCTTCTGCAACCTCCTCCCTGCATCTCCCCGCATAAGGTAAGACCATGGATCTCCGCCTTCCCCATTATTCGATGGAGCGATGGGGGGGAGGTTAGTGCGAGCTCCGGAAGGGTAGTGCAAGTGGGGAAGCCAGGTTTGTTTGCCGCCCCCCAAAATTTTCTCTGTTGGTGACTGTTGACTCTCGTGGTCAAATGTTCTTAAATTACAACTAAATGCAACATTTTTTTTACATTTTGGATAGAGTAAGGGAGTTTGTAACCCCTTTCCATTTTTTGTCATCTGTGACCTATTGGAGAGATCTTCCTTCACTTCCTGTCTCATAACCAAAACAGGAAAAGAGAGAAAATTCCTCCAAAGTGAGGGAATCCAAGGATGGACCAGGGTCACCAGAACTAGTGTCTCATTGGAAAATTTCCTACATATAACTGTTCTGGAGACAACCCAAATTCGGCATTTTCTTTTACTTTCACTTTTGAGGATAATGGTAAACAGGACATACAGGGAGGGTAAATATCCCTAATAGGGTGCACAGACAGGAATAAAAACTGACGGGTGTTTTAATCCCACTCTATCCAAAGCAAAAAAAAATGTTTTTGTCTTTAGTTGTAGTTTAAGGCTTTTTTTTCCTCTTAGGATCCAATATTAGATTTGCCCAACAATGAGACTGTTACACACTTATTACAAATATTAAGGGTATTCTGTGTCATGTTTGCACAAATTTTGGGACAAAACACATTTTTTATGAACAGACCCCTAAATTTATGTAGGATTCATTTTTGGGGGTTTGTGATTTGCAGTATTTAAAGCTGAAGGAACACATGCCAGTTGCCTTTCTCCATTATTTAGCTACCTATCTATCTCTTTTATTGGTAGAAAATACTCAGAAAAGTAAAAAAATACGTTTACAAGGATATTCTCTTTAAGAGCCTTATGGCCTGTACACACGATCCGAAAATCGGATGAAAAGTCCCGCTTTCAAAGAGATCGTATGATAAAATATTAAGGGTATCTGTGTCATGTTTGCACAAATTTTGGGACAAAACACATTTTTTATGAACAGACCCCTAAATTTATGTAGGACTCATTTTTGGGGGTTTGTGATTTGCAGTATTTAAAGCTGAAGGAACACATGCCAGTTGCCTTTCTCCATTATTTAGCTACCTATCTATCTCTTTTATTGGTAGGAAATACTCAGAAAAGTAAAAAAATAAGTTTACAAGGATATTCTCTTTAAGAGCCTTATGGCCTGTACACACGATCCGAAAATCGGATGAAAAGTCCCGCTTTCAAAGAGATCGTATGATAATCGGATCATTAGTACAGAGCTTTCGAGAGCCGACCATGAGAGTTCATTCATCCGATATTATTCGATCGGACAAACACGATGATTTTTCTCTTATGATACCAAATCTTACGATTTTTGTGTAATCAGTACAGTTGTCATCTGAAAATACAATACAAATACATTACAATACATGACATCACTTCAGATTTTTTATTCTGTCGTACGAGAATTTTAGTGACTTTAGTAAACTCTTTCGATTCGATCTGAGATTAGCATGCAAAAAAAAAGACGATCTGTCGTCCGATTTTCGGAACGTGTGTACGGGGCTTTACTTAAAGCATTCATCAAGCAAATCACTCTAAAAAATGTTTGACAAATTGTCCAAAAAACATTGCTAAAACAAAAAATTGCCTTATTCAGTGCTATAAAACCCAAACACTACCTAGAATAAAGACCGATCCAAGTTTTCTATTTCTTTACACCATAAAGAAATAACTTTATGAGTGAGATATATCAGTATTGGCTGTAAAACCCAATGTCCACATTGTACAGTGCAATGTCATATATACCTACAAGGAGGAAACAGTACATTAAGTGAAAGTAATTTTGTTTCTACAGTATTAGCAACAGAAAAGCCTTGCATCACATTGACTGTACACTTTGGAATGACAGTCTCTTGAAGCCTTAATAATAATAATAATAATTATATATATATATATATATATATTTTTTTTTTTTTTTTGCTGTATACTGTTTTTGATCTTCCAAAGTGCCTTTCAGGATCTTTGAAACAGCATATGATTTTTTTTTTAGCCTCTTTGTTTGCTCCGCATACAAAACACATGCAAGTTTTTTTGTACTGTGTGTTATTTCCTCCAGATATTTTCACTACATTTATTTTTCTTCTGTGGCTAATCCCTCTACAAGGCATAGAAAGAGGGACGGATTTAAAATAAGGTTTTCCCTAGAGTTTACATCATTATACAGGCAAACATTTTCTATTCAGTTATGGACAGGTTCAGAGAGTTGATGTTCCACATCATAACAGTTTTGCAGCGAAAAGCAAAAATACTTTGAAGTTCAGATCCCTGGGAAAATTCCGCTATAAAAAAATAGATGACAAAGCCTCTTCAAACTTTTGAATTATTAGTGTGAATAAAACACATGTATTTTATGTAGATAAAAATATGTTTGACATGCAGTTTTCATTTAAACTAATCATTTGCTATATGAATGCAATAATGTAGTATATTTAGCAGTAATCTAAAATCGCTTTTAAATGTTATTAATTGCACATCCCACAATTATAATATCAGTAGTAATCGTTCTTGTTATTGCACTTCCAAAATAGCTACAACACCATTTAAAAGCATGGGCATTGACATAATCACCAACCAACAGCTGCACAAGAAGAATAATATATGACTAGGAACTACCACAAACATTTTCAGTATCTCAGATAATACTAGATCATTGGGAAGGATTCAGTACACAGTGAAGACCAAATCTAGACAGTAACATATGATTGACTATGGTTGATTTTTCTGGTATTACTTGATTATTATTCCAAGTTATTAAGATGGCGCCCAGACAATGCACTTTAAAGTATTTACATATTTTGAACTACGAATGATGGACAAAATACGGGCCTCAGTTTTTTAAACCGCTACCAAACATTTTTATGACCATATTCACCTCTGTGAATCCCCTGTTCCCCAGTCCATGACTCTACTCCTTGTCTCCTGGATCATGAACTGCACTCAACTGTTTTGGTACATATTGTGAATAAGCAGTAAAAGCACTAAAAAACAAGCCCTTATTCACCTATCTAGATATAGGCTAGGGATGAACTAACCAGTCAAAGTTTGGTTGGAAGGACATTCAACAAACCCTTGAAAAGTCTGCTAAACTTGAACAAAGTGCCAGACTCCGTTGAAGTCTATTGGAACAGAATTTTCTTCAAATTTGAAAGATGTTGTTAAAATAAGGGCATGGGTAGCTGCCTACTGCCATGAGGAGCATGTTCCAACACAAAAACATTTTTAAAAAATACCACTCAGTTGGGAGATGGTATTGTAATCACTCTTAAAGGGGGTACAATTAAAAATACACAAATCCTTAACATAACATAACATATTCTGCTACACTTTGGAGATGCCTCACATCTCTGCAGAGCGCTACAATATACTTCTTCAAAAGTGACTTTTTATTTTTGCAAATAATGGCTGAGGGCCTGGGATTTAAAGTGGAGTTCCACCCACAAAACAATGTTTACATATTTTACACTAGTAATCACTTTTGGAGCAAAAAAATATGTTTCTACTCACCCTAAGTGCTCTGTTGCTAGGTGGTGGCTTGTAATCTGCCACTTCCCGGTCCGCGGCACCATGCATTACTTCCTGCCCCCATGTGCTCTTGGGAAATGTGAGTCATCATTTCCCATGAGTCAGTGGGCATTACTGAGCTTAAAAATCGCTGCGCCCGGTGATTCACTGTGCATGCGCGAGATCGGGAGGTTACCCAGCATGCACCTTTTCCAGGAAGAAGGTAGAAGATGGTGCGAGTGGGCTTCAGATGCCCACAATCAAAATGACAAAGCACAGGGACACAAAATTCAGAAAAGTAGCTCATGAAAACCAATAGATATTAATCGGAATTCAATTTTGGAATACCTTTATTGATATTATCTATATACGCTAAGGGGATGCAACAGAAAAAAAATTATGTGGGTGGAACTCCGCTTTAAAGGTGGAAGCATACCGCTGCTAAATGACAGATCCCATTCAGCCTCTGTTTGTTTAAAAATGAGCAGGAGATCATGGGTGAAGTCACTAACAAAATATGGCCATAACCACATTTAGGTAATTTCCCCCCTGAGTCCTTTGTCTACACATAGAAGCCAGCAGAGATTGTTGTCATGTTGGCAGGTCATTGTGATTTACAAGAATTTTCATTATTGGACAATGTTTTGACATTGAATTTACATCAGTGGAAATTATTCATTATGGGTGATTTTATTCACAAGTTACTTTTTTGTAAATAAATAACAAGAGTAATACTTACCCTGTACTCATTCATTTGGTGGTGCATTGGGACACCCCCAGGGACTTCCACATGATTTTAGGGGACATGATGTGGGAATGAGGTGAATGTCCTACTTACATTTAAGCGTGTTGAGGGCAAGTGGCCTGACATGATCCAGGAGTGGAGTCTTGGGCTTGCTTCCCACCCACAATAAGGTTTTTTTTTGAGTTACTAAGGGGACCCCATGCTATTTTTTATCCTAAAGTGCCAACAAAACACAAAACACCCCTGCCCCCTCCTGCCCAGGTGAATGAATAGGCAGTACTACAGATAGCAAATAAAATCATCCATCCTGTAAAAAATAATTAATCATGATGGGCATGTTAACCTGTTAATGTTAATGGTACTGTTAACCTGCTGCAATGAGGACCCACTGCACCCAACGATCTTCACCCACCACTACTCTTATCACAAATTACAGATAATTTAGCAGTAGTAGCCCTAAATGTCAGATATCCAGCTGATGTTTGCGTACTAACATCAGCTGGAGGTTCAGGCAGCTGAACTGACCGAAAATAGCTAGTATGCTCGCCCATTTGTCAAGCTGTGAACAAACTAGGATTGGACTGAACTAAACCCAATAAACCCAAAGTTTATCAGCACTACTGGCATTGTGGGGAACTGAAATAACATCTTCCATATTGTACTGTATGTACAACAGAATCTTTGCCAGCCTTCAACTGTCAGCACACAGTAAGTGTTTGTAAGCTGTTAGCAACTGATAAAAACTTCATAGTACCTGTAGAGGATTTTTTAAAATAAATTACTTAGTGATTTCAGTGATGGCTTGTTTTACTTCCTATAATGGCGAGAATGTCAGAACAGATGCATTTTAGGAATAAAATTAATATAAATTTTGTTAATATATAAACAATATATAAAATAATATACAGTAATTTAATTTACAATAAAGATGTAGCTCAACATCCTCAACATCAAAAAAAGTACAAAAAATATTTAGTTCATGAAAACTGCTCCAACCACCAATATGTTCAATACAAACAAATATCTTCCTGTTTATTACATATCACCAATGCTTCACATTCTGCACTTCATGTAAAAAGTGATTGCTCACCTCTTTCCTTAATTCCTGGATCACCTTCATACATCCATCACTTGTACCGCATATGTGCATTAATATCATATAAAACAATAAATGGCACCAATAGTGTTCTCTGTTTAAAACATGTAATTAAACAAATAGATAAAATTACACTCACATAAAAGCACAGGAAAAAAAGCACCCAAAAAGCTATGGGGCTTGCATTGTTTTAAAGGTTACATATGGCAACATCACCTTCTCTTCATAAACTCGCCAGGCCCTAAGGCTGCATTCACACCTGGGCATAGCGTTTTCAGGCAGAAATACACGTGTTTTTTACCGCAATTTTGCCACAATTTTTACTGCAATTTTGTACAGGTCAAAAGGCCATCAATGTAAAAAGTAGAAAAAAGCCCAAATCAAGCTACAAAAATACTTCCAGAACTTGTTTGAGCTTCAGGCGTTTTCAGGCTTTTGGCTTCAGGCGTTTTTGAGTGGAGATGTGAACCATCTCCATAGAGAATCATTGACTTTTTCCCCTCCAACGTTTTGTAGCTTCAGGCTTCAAGCTACAAAAGGCTCAGGTGTGAATGGGGCCTGAGATGGGCGCAATGTGATGTCACTGACATAGCTCTGCCCCTATATGCCTTACTCCTGGAATCATGCTTCCTCAGTAGGATCAGAGGGGGCCGCTCACAATATACAGTAATTATTAATATTTTACTACTATTCCTAATATTAATACTTGTATAAACAGTTATAGTGATAATGCAAAATATAAAATAAAAGGAACTATTAAAACACAAAAAAGTCAGTATATAAATGTAGATTTTAAAAACTTTTTTTATGCATGCCTCCTCCTTTTTCTCCTCCTTCTCATTCTTCATAGTGTTGATGGTGGAGAGTGAGAGAAGTTTATATGAGGGTAAAATGTGTGTTCAGAGATTTTTAATAGTTTAAAGTAGAGTTCCACCCACATTTTTCACTCCTCAACATACAGCACTAATGTGCATCCTTAAAATGAATTGGCAATTTATTACTGTTCACTTACCTGATTTATGCCTATATCTAATTTCACTTCCTCCTTTAGGGGCCGCGGCGCCATACGTCATTTCTGATTTGCGTTGGCTCCTGGGAGATCCTGGTCAGCTTGACATGAAACTGCTCCCGTAACATTTAACATTTGCGTCTATGGAAAATCTTGATCAGCTTGACATGGCATGGCTACAGTGCCATGTCAAGCTGACCAAGATTTTCCATAGAAGCCAATGTTAAATATTACTAGAGCCGTGCCATGCCAAGCTGACCAAGATTGCACCGCAGTGCACATGCATGAGATCGGCAAGTGCATGCTGGGTAGCCATGGAATCCAGGAAGGAGGACACTGCGACTTCAGATGCCCACACTGGAGATAGTTGCAATGTGCTGGAACTTCACAAAGTAAGAAAACAATGCTGCACAAATAGAAAACTACATAATTTACAGTATACCTTACATTATATTGCACAAGGCATGAGTATTCTAGGGGTATTGTTATCTTAAAAGTCATATTTCAGCTAGAACTCCGCTTTAACTCATACTTTTTTTTGATATTAAGTAAAGTATATCCTTTTGGATTACAGTGGAACCATTGATTAAGAGCGTAATCCGTTACAGGAGAGTGCTTGTAATCCAAATCACTTGTATATCAAAGCAAGTTTTCCCATAGGAAACAATGGAAACTCAGATAATTAGTTCCACAGTGACTGCTTGTCAATGCAGTACCGTATGTGGCCAGAGGTGTGGGGGCACTGGTGAGGCTCGGAGTTGCTTGAAAACATTCAGAAACGCTTGGGAACTGTTTACACTTTTGGTATTTCCGAATATTTCCGAATGCTTCAGATCATCTCTGAGCCTCAGCAGGGCCTCCGCATCTCTGGTCACATGCGGTATTGCATGCACAGAGGCTTAATCCTGCTAGTTTTGCGAGACAGCGCTCGCAAACCGAGTCAGCATTAAAAAAAAAAAAAACAGCTTGTATTGCGAAAATGCTCGTTAACCGCGTTACTCGCAGTCCGAGGTTTTACTGTATATGTATTAGTCACAAATAGAGTTGAGCGAACTTCTAGAAGTCCGGGTTCTTCTGGTTCGGCCGAACTTCGGGACAAAGTCCGGGTTCGGGTCCGGACAGAACCCAAACTTTGTCACGGACCCCGAACCCCATTGAAATCAATGGGGACCTGAACTTTTAGGCACAAAAATGGCTGTAAAATAGTCCTAGAGGTCTGCAAAAGGAAGGAAATAGGGGTAAGGGTGGGACAAGTGACCTACAAAGAAATGGGGACAGGGAAATAACTTTAAATAGTTTTAAAAAAATAAAAACCTAATAAAATCAAAAATGGAGGTGAATGTGGACCATCTTCAAACTGGGTCTGAAAAGTATTAATTAACGGTAGAAGCCATATCACTGTTCTAAAACCATCTTCAAACTGTGTCAAAAAAGTATAAATAAGCCGGGAGAAACCATATCACTGTTCTGCAAACATCTGGAAAATGTGTGTGTCACTTTAAATAAAACCGAGAGAAACCATACTACTGTTCTGCAAACATCTGTAAAGTCTGTGTGTCACTTTAAATATAACCGGGAATAACTGAACATCTGTTCTGTAAACATCTGTAAAGTCTGTGTGTCACTTTAAATATAACTGGGAATATCTGAACATCTGTTCTGCAAACATCTGCAAAGTCTGTGTGTCACTTTAACAAAAACCGGGAATAACTGAACATCTGTTCTGCAAACATCTGTAAAGTCTGTGTGTCACTTTAACAAAAACCAGGAATAACTGAACATCTGTTCTGCAAACATCTGTAAAGTCTGTGTGTCACTTTAAATATAACCGGGAATAACTGAACATCTGTTCTGCAAACATCTGTAAAGTCTGTGTGTCACTTTAACAAAAACCGGGAGACATCAGCCGGTTAAAAAAAAAACGGCCGACATTCGGCCTGTGTGTATGCCCGTGTGCATGCTCAAAAACCAGCAGCCGATTAGATGGGGAGCTCGCCGTAAAAGAGAACGAATGCAACAGGCGGAGGATCTATGCCAGAGACTACGCGTATTGGAACGGTCACACAAGGAAACGCTGGCACGAACTACCTTGCAGGACCTCCTGAAGGTCCGAGAGGAACTCCGTGCGCTGATGTTTCACAAGACGAAGCAGAAGCTGGCCTGGGCCAAACGAGCCATGCATGAGTTCTCTAATAAACCGGGCACGCTCCTGGCGCGGGCACTTCGGGGCCCACATACCAAGACCTACATCCCTTGTGTGCAGTCGGCGACAGGTCGGAAGCTGTCCTTATCCTCTGACATCGCGGGGGAATTCCATTCCTTCTTTGAAGGTCTCTATAACCTGGGTGGGCCACTCTCGTCTGACATACTCCCGGTCGAGGATTCCGCGGTTCGTGCTTATCTGGCCTCCTCAGGGATGCCTTCCCTAGACCCCACGGTCCTGGAAACTCTTGAGCATCCCATAACAGTGGAGGAGTTTGGGACTGCCCTGGCCGGGGCCAAGCCTAGGAAGGCCCCGGGCCCAGACGGGCTAACACCCACGTATTACAAGACTTATTTTGAGACTCTTTCCGGACCCCTGGTGGGGGCGTTCAACGCCATCACGGCCGGACATGCCTTTCCTGTGGACTCTCTAAGAGCCTATATTTCCCTCATCCCCAAGGAGGGGAAGGATCTGCAGCTCTGTGGGAGCTACAGGCCCATAGCCCTCTTAAACGCAGACCTGAAGCTGTTCGCCAAAATCCTGGCGAACCGGTTCGTTTTTCCTGGTTAACTGAGCCAGTTTCCGGAAGAGACGTAGCCACCTCTCGTCTTCTTCCCCCGCAACTGGACAAGAACGGCGGACTTAGTCCAAATTATGGGCCTACCATAATAGGGAGCGGAGCGCGTATCCCTGTTTTGGACGGACTAGGGCCACCTAGTTCGGACCATACACGCCCTCGTTGGCCAAGCGGTCCTAAAACCGCTTGTCGAAGTCCAGACGCAAATTCTCCCGATACCCGGACATCGAGGGTGTCTCGACGTCTAGGAAGGGGAGGAACC
>BLSH010305606.1:1046154-1064303 GCA_018402905.1 Glandirana rugosa | reverse complement strand
CATTTTATTTATTATTTTTTTCTTTTTTTTAATTTCGTGGGGCAGGGACTCTCGAGTACGAGTCTTCGTTTACATATACATTCAGGGTGGGCGTATAGTTTCGCCACAATTGGCGAAGGTATGTCCTGTGAATGTGGGGGAAGGAATGGTCTGGTTAAAAGTCGAAAGTCGTGAGAGTGTGAAATTTACTGTTAATGAGTCAGTACCATGTGACATGGGTTTGTTTTAAAAATAGTAAAAAAAGAGTGTTTATCTCGAAAGAAAACCACCATATATTAGTGACGACCCAAAAAATAAAAAAAGTTATATTCGCTTTTTCATTACAGTGTACCATGACTGAGTAATTGTCATTTAAAGTGTGAGAGTGCTGAAAGCTGAAAATTGGTCTGGTAAGGAAGGGGGTGTAAGTGTCCTGTATGGAAGCGGTTAACACCGCTTTGATATGCGGGTGGGACTTACATATACATTTGCTTCTGAGCATGAGCTCTCAGGGACGGGGTGCTTTAATTTTTTTTCTTTTTTTATTATTTATTTTACTTTTTATTTTTTAGTTCCAAACCAAGTTTATTGGTATATTGTCAAACATGTTACAATAACAAGGATATAAGTCAGCGTCAAATAACATTGTTATATAGGAGATTGGTACATTAGGAATACATACATCTTCCAACACAGATACAAAACCGTCATTTGTATGTAAATAGAAAATAGGGTCCTTAGGGGACTCTGGAGAGGACTTAGATATCGGAGAATCTCGGCGCGCTGGCTGTTGGAGGAAATTTGGGGGCGCCTTGTCTGCAATCACATATGGGAAATGTTGTCCCGAGGGCCCCCCACGCCTCCAGACTACCCGACCACTCATACTTTTCATTTTTTAATTTTACACTGTTCCGCTCACTCGGCTTCCTGTGCAGGGGGGGAAGGGACCCAATCATCTCCGCTGCTGCCGGCGGTCCGGTAATTGGCAGAGATCACGGGAAAGTGGCAGGAGGGGGGCACCTCTCCCGCCACCGATAAAAGTGATCTAGTGGTGAATCCACCACTAGGACCAGTTTTATTTTGCAGAGGACCGCCGGTGGAAAAAAATGGTATCTGAATGGTGCCTGTAGCTGCTGGCACCATTCAGATATCACCACTCAAAGGCAGCGACATCATATGACGTTGTGCGGGGGTGAAGTAGTTAAATTCATTGGTCCGGACCATCTTCTTTCATTGCTCCGTGGTCTAGTTCTGATGCTCACGTTGCCATTGTAGGCACTTTTGGCAGTGGACATTGGTTAGCGTGGGCAACCTTACTGGTCCACGGTTACACATACACAACAAACTGCTATGCACTATATGTTCTGACACCTATCTATCGAAACCAGCATTAACTTTTTCAACAATTTGAGCTACAGTAGTTGGATCAGATTACACAGATCAGCTTTTGCTCCCCAGGTGCATCAATGAGTCTTGGCCACCCATGAATTTGTTGCCATTTTTCCTTCCTTGGACAACTTTTGGTAGGTCCTGACAACTGCAGACCACGAATATCCCACAAGAGCTGCAGTTTTGGAGATGCTCAGTCATCTAGACATTACAATTTGGCCATTGCCAAAGTCACTTAAATCCTTATGCTTGTCCATTTTTTTCTGCTTTAATCCCTTAAGGACCACACCACACAGATATACAGTAGCAGGGTGGCCCTCCTGTGTGAAATCACGTACCTGTACATGATTTTGTGCACTGGGTCTGGGGCGCGCACGCTGTGATTGGACACAGTGGGAGCCAATCTCCATCTTTCTCTCTCACAGAAGTGTGGTCGGCCTTGTTTACATAGGCAGACTGGCATTCTGTCTCTCCAGAGAATGATCGGGTGGTCCGCCGGGACCCGTTGATTGTTCTCTGGAGAGACAGAATGCCAGTCTGCCTACGCAAACAAGGCAGACTGCCGTTCTGTGAGAGAGAAAGATGGAGATCTTGTGTTTCTGCTATGCTCTTCTTCCCTCATTCAAAGCACCCCTCCCCCCCACAGTTAGAACGCACCCCCTAGGAGCACATTTAACTCTTTGATTGCCCCTGACATTAACCCCTTCCCTGCCAGTGTCATTAGTACAGTGACAGTGTATTTTTTTTTAGCACTGATCACTGTATTAGTGTCATTGGTCCCCAAAAAGTGTCACTTAGTGTCCGATTTGTCTGCTTCAATGTCGCAGTCCCTCTAAAAATCACTGATCACCGCCATTACTAGTAAAAATAAATAAATAAATACAAATTCCATAAATATACCCCACAGTTTGTAAACACTATAACTTTTGCGCAAGCCTATCAATGTACGCTTATTGGTATTTTTTTACCAAAAATATGTAGCACAATACATATTGGGCTAAATTGATGAATAAATTCACATTTTTACATTGTTTATTGGGTGTGTTTTATAGCATAAAGTAAAAAATATTGTTTTTTTTTTTTAAATGTTGTTTTTTTTTTTTGTTTATAGTGCAAAAAATAAAAACTGCAGAGGTGATCAAATATCAAAAATAACAAAAAAGGACATCAATTTTATTTGGGTACATCGTTCGCACGACTGTGCAATTGTCAGTTCGCAGTGCCGTATCACAAAAAATGGCCTGATCATGAAGGAGGGTAAACCTTCCAGTACTGAAGAGATTAAACACATTAGCTTCAATGACAACATTGTCTTTGCTGCCTAATATATCCCACCCACTGTAATGAGAAAAAAAAACATTACCTGGTAGTGCCCATTAAGTTATAGCTGATTGGTGTATATTTACATACGCTAAAACGCACAATTTATAAAATGCTTAGATATTCTATCTCATAAAGTAGCCAGGTACTAACTATTAACTTTCACATCAGTTTTTGTCTGTGACTGGTCTTTGCACTATTTGTTTCATATTCACTGAGACCTCAGAATCATTCTTGTGAACATTTAACCACTTAACGACCGTGCATCTTTCTGAGATTAATTAAAATCATTTTTTTTTTGCTAGAAAATTACTTAGAACCCCCAAACATTATATATATTTTTTCTAACACCCTAGAGAATAAAATGGCAGTTGTTGCAATACTTTATGTAACACAGTATTTGTGCAGCGGTCTGAAAAGTGCAATTTTTTGGAAAAAATTAACTTTTTTGAATTAAGTTAGCCAAATATTTTCTATATTGTGAAAGATAATGTTACACTGAATAAATTGATAACCAACATGTCATGCTTCAAAATTGCGCCCGCTCGTGGAATGGCGACAAACTTTGCCACTTAAAAATCTCCATTGGCAAAGTTTAAAAAATTCTACAGGTTACCAGTTTTATGTTACGGAAGAGGTCTAATACCACAATTATTGTTCTTACTCTAACGATTGTGGCAATACCTTGCATGTGTGGTTTGAACACCATTTTCATATGTGGGCGGGACTTACGTATGTGTTCACTTCTGCGCGCGAGCTCGACGGGACGGGGTGCTTTAAATGTTTTTTTCTTATTTATTTTACTTTTTATTTTTTATTTTTACACTGTCCTTTAAAAAAATTAGGTTACTTTTATTCGTATTACAAGGAATGTAAACATTTCTTGTAATAGAAAAAAAAAACATGACAGGACCTCTTAAATATGAGATCTGGGGTCAAAAATACCTCAGATCGCACATTTACACTAAGATGCAAAAAAAAAATGTCACTTGAAAAAAAAAAATCTCCTTTAAGAGCATTGGGCGGAAGTGACGTTTGGCATCACTTCCGTCCTTCAATGCCATGGAGCCGATCGGGCGCCATCTTGCCATCACTTGCCATCCAGGCAGTAAGGGGAGCAACCCCGACTGTCTCCGCTGCTACCGACGTATGCGTTAAGCAGTGGAGATGACCGGAAAGTGGCGGGGGGGAGGGGCCCCTCTCCCGCCCCCCTATAAAAGTGATCTTGTGGCGAATCCATCACTTTTATCTGAAAGCGGACCGCCCAGTGAAAAAAACAATATCAGGGTTATGGTAGCTATCTGCTACCATAACAACGGTATTCCATGGCAAAGTATCACTGTATAATGATGGCGGGTGGTCCGTAAGTGGTTAAAGGGCGTTGATGGGCTTTTTTTTTTACTAAAGAACTGCTTTGTTGCCAGTTATTTGAATATAAAAGCAGTTTAAAGTGGTTTTCAACTCTGTATAACCACTTTAACCTACAGGTAAGCCTATAATAAGGCTTACCTGTAGGTACCGTGAATATCCCCTAAACTTCCATAGTATAGGAGATATGCACTGTAATAGCATGTGCTGACGTCATCCTGCGCGCACGCACAGGAGTGACGTCATCGCGGCTCCATCCAATCCCAGCGACGGTGCCCGCAAACCCAGAAGACGCATGCCTCCAGTCACAGCGATGTGTGGGGATCGCTGCAACAGCTTCGTTCTAAGGTAAGCATTTTCATAATAATAATAATAATGCTTTTTGCAATGCATACTAGCTCACTATGCCTTTGTCTTGCAGGTTTATTTTTCCTGGGTTTACAGCCACTTTAAGCAGGTCATATGCAAGTCAACTGCACCGCAATTTTGAATGATCTGAGAAGCATCTAAAAAATGTTGGAAGCGTGCAGCCCATTAAACCACAGTTTGGGGGGGGGGGGTGGATTTAATAAAGTAAATAGGTCTTTTACCTAGCAAAGTGAGGTTTCACTTTGCAAGGGAATTGTCCCTTAGTGTAGTGAGTAAGGTGAAACTTTGCTTGCTTCCATCATCCAATCATGTGTAGGCAACAATACAGTTTTTTTCAATTTCCCTTGCTTGTGATTGGGTTTTCTTTGTAAAGTGAAGTTTCACTGCATTCACTAAGATAACTAAAATTAGCTTTGCAAAGTGAACATGCTCTACTCCTTTAGTAAATCAACCCCTCTGTGTCTCAGTGTCATCAAAGTATATCTACTGTAAGTCCAAAAACAAAAACTTAAAGTGGAGTTCCACCCAAAAGTGGAACTTCCACTGGTTGGATTTCTTCCCCCCTCAGGTGTCACATTTGCCACCTTTCGGGGGGGGCACCTGTATTTAGACAGGTGTCCTTTTCCACACATCCGGGAGCTCGGGCCGGCGGCTGCTGATGTCAGCAGCCCGGCTCCCTACTCGCTCTGCTACTGGCCGACGGGCCAATAGCAGAGCGCAGCATAGCCTCACTCATGCGTGAAGCTGTAATGCTACACGTCCGGGTTTCCTTACCCACAGTGGATGCGGCTGCACCCAATCCGAAGATCAACGGCGGGTGCCGACATCGCTGTACTCCAGGACAGGTAAGTGTCCTATTATTAAAAGTCAGCAGCTACAGTATGTGTCACTGCTGGCTTTTTATTTTTTTATCATTTGGCAGACCTCCTCTTTAATCTACAGCATCTTAGAATCTTTTGATGAAGTAACTGTAATACTTTTCCTTTGTTTTCACTTGGTGATCCTGACACTTCCCGCCCTAGGGTAGCAATGCCCACATAATATAATGTATCTATGTAGGAATTTAATTTCAACCTAAGCTGGGGTCAAACACTCCCCCCTACTAATCTCCATTATTAGGGAGCAGGGTTTCCATACTTTAGGCCTCATGTACACAGGACGTTAAATGTTTTTTTCTCAATGGACCAAAAACATTGGTGAGCCATGTTTTTGCATGCTTTTGAGTGTTTTTGAGCAGTAGCTGTTTTTAGCTTTTGAGCATTTAAGCGTTTTTACAGCTGAAAAAAGTCTCTCAGAACCCACTAGTCTTGGGGTTTTTTTTACAGCTCGAAAACGCCGCAGCCAAAAACAGTTGATAACAGCCTGTGTGTATGAACACATAAGATAACATGATGGAGGGTTTATTGACTGTAGGAAAAAACGTCTGCAGCTAAAAACAGCTGCTGTAAAAACGTTGCTGTAAAAATGTCCTGTGTGCATGAGGCCTAAGGCTCTATTCACAGCTAAGAGGTGCGAGTTGTGGGCGGAATCGGGTCAATTCTGCCCGCGACTCACAATAGCAGGAAATCGCGGGATGCCCGGGTGTTGCCCGTTGATTTAAGAAGCACCCAATATGAGGCGCGCATTTCCTGCGATCTGTCGGGCGACAATCGCCGTAAAAACACTTGACCAAAATCGCGAGACACCCATAGCCCAAAAAAAAGTACATGAGCTGCTTCTGGGCGACAGGCGTCCCGCAATTCCGGTCAGATATTTTTACCGGGATAGTCACCCGATGGATCCCGGGAAAGGGGCGCCATGTATGGGGTGCTATTTGAATCAACGGGCAACGTCTGGGGCGTCCCACGATTTCCTGCTATTGCGAGTTGCGGGCAGAATCGAGCCGATTCTGCCTGCAACTTGCATTGCTCAGATGTGAACGGAGCCTTACAGGTGAGAGCTGGGAAATTTGATATGATTGTTTCAATTCAGCGCACAAGAAATTAGTAACCCCCTCCAACCACATAGGTGGGGAAGGGCGGGACAACCCCTGTACCAAACATTCCCTATCAAACAATCAGAGATCGAGGTAAAGTCTAACTGGAAGAGAGAGAAGACGAAGTAATTTGAAGAGAAAGAGAGAGCCTAAGGGAAGACACGGGAGATTAGACACCAGTGAAGCTAATTAAAGAAGTAGAAGATAAGGGATCACCCTGGTAATTTTAAATAATTCCTCCAAGGTTCCCAAACTAGGTCAAATTTAGGGGAGGTATCCAGGATGTAGCTGGCAAGCTTTTCTTGAACCATTATCCAAGATATCTTCCGTATAGCCTCAGAGAAGGATACAAATGGGCATTTCCAATACCTAGCAATTGTGATCTTAGCCCCAAGTAGAATAAATTGGATGAGCTTAAATAACGGTTTAGACAGACCTTCGGGCTTAGAATTAAGGAGGGCTATTTCTGGACATTGGGGAATAGGGAAACCCGAAACCCTATGGATCAAGTGGAAGAATTTGTTCCAAAAACCTCTCAGGTGAGGACATTCCCACCACGTGTGGAGGAAAGTGCCCACATGCTCGCAACCTCTGAAGCAGAGGTTGGAGGCGCTAGGGAACATAGCTGCTAATCTGGAAGGTACTAAGTACCACCTGATAAATACCTTAAAATTGGCTTCCTGCAGTGAGATATTGGCGATCCCTTTATGGCAACGTGAGAATAACGAGGACCACTTTTCCGCAGCCCACCCCACTTTTAGGTCCCTTTCCCATTTTTCCACGTACGGCGGTCTGGATGAGTCCTCCATCAGAGCAGCGTAGATCAAAGAGATACCTCCTCTCGAATCCACAGTTCCCGAACACCACTGTTTGTAAGGGGTAATGCCTGAGTGGTCCTTCCTGGAATTCCACCAGGTGGTCAGGAAGTGGTGTATTTGGAAAAAATGAAGAGAGTGGCATCTCTAGCTTAGAAATGAAATGGGACAACGTCAGAGGTCCGGACAGCGATAAGAAATGGCCTATACGATACAACCCCTTGTCCGTCCACCATTTAAAGGCCTTGATGTCTAAACCGGGAGGGAACTGAGGGTTATGAAAGAGATGAGAGAGTGGACGAAGAGTTGAGATTAGGTTGGGGACTTGAGAACCGAGTCACAGAGGGCCATATAGTGGGACAAAGTTGGAGATAGAATTGGGGGTCTCGTTTTGAGAGGGACACCTATCAGGAAGTCGATAGTGTTGTGGGGAACTGCCTGTCTTTCTATTTTTACCCAATCTGGAGCAATCCCTCTGGAAAAGACGGATGAGAAATGGGCAAGTCGTGCTGCCTGATAATATTTAAAAAGGTGTGGAAGACCTAAGCCCCCTTGATTACGTCTCCTATAGAGCACCTTGGCTGAACATCTAAAACCTTTACGGGCCCAAACGAATTTCAGAATCAGGGATTGCAGTTTTTGCAGATCAGACTTCCTCACCGGAATGGGAAGAGCCCTGAAGAAATAAAGGACCCTAGGAAGGAGAGTCATCTTGATCACGTGTAATCTACCCAACCAAGACAGACCCTCCTGGTCCCAGCTGGAGATATCTTGTGCTAATTTCTTTAAGAGAGGGGGGTAATTGGCTTCAAAAAGTTTGTTGGTGTTGGCCGCCAAACTGACCCCCAAGTAGGGGATCTGGGGAGTTCCAGCTAAATTTATATTGGTCCTTTAGTCGGAGTACAATTTGTTCGGGTAAAGAAATATTTAATGCTGCTGGTTTAGACCAATTTACACAGAGACCTGAGGTTTGCCAAAAAGTTGGAGTAGCTGTATAACCTTAGGGGTGGACGTGAGGGGGGTGGTGATGAACAGTATCAAATCGTCTGCGAATAGCGCGCATTTGTGTGAGTACAGGCCACAGTCGATCCCTTGGATGTCTGGGTCATCTCTGATGGCGATAGCCAAAGACTCCATCGCGATTGCGAAAATTAAAGGGGATAAAGGGCATCCCTGTCTAGTGCCTCGGGAGATGGGGAAAGGGTCGGAGTAAAAGTTATGCAATTTAACTTGGGCACTAGGATTTGAGTATAGGGCTTTTAGGGTTTGGATGAATCTAGGACCGAGGCCCCATCTCTTTAGGACTTCAAAAAGATAAGACCAATCTACCGTGTCAAAGGCTTTTTGCAAGTCGACAGATAAAATATAGCCTTCCCGAGCAGGGCTCCCATCCCAATTTGAATTAAGTAACGACACAATATCCACTGCTCTACGGATCTGATCGGGACCTTGCCTGCCCGGGATAAAACCTACCTGATCTTAATTACTGTATTGGCCTATGAATTTAGAAAGTCTATTAGCTAAAATTTTTGTCATCATTTTGAGGTCATTATTTATCAAAGAGATGGGTCTGTAATTGCTGACATCAGAATGATCCTTTCCAGGTTTAGGGATGACCGACACAAATGCTCTATTGGCATCGCTTTGTAAGACTGTATTATTTCTTAATGAATTGAAGAATTTTGTTAGGTAAGGAGGGACAATTGGGCCAAAGGTTTTGTAATAGCCCATGGAGAAGCCATCTGGTCCCGGGGCTGAGCCTTTCTTAAGATTTTTGATTACCTCCAGTACCTCCCCCTCATTGAAGGGCAATTCTAGAGAAGCCGCATGATCTACCGACAGATTAGGAAGGGTGATGGAAATCAAAAAGGCTTCGAGAGAAGAAGGGGAAGCTGCTTGGCCCTTGTCGTAAAGTTTAGTGTAGAAATTCTGGAAGGTAGACATAATCCGTTTCGGGTTCTGGGTAAGAGTTCCCGAATGATCCCTGACCTTAGGAAAAGAAAAGGAATGACATCTGGGGGACAGCCTAGCAGCCAATTTTGGGCCTATATGGTCTCTTTGCAAGTATGAATTAGCTCTAGACCATTGAATTTGCTTCTCAGCTTTGGTAGTGAGGGCAAGATTCAGGGCTACTCTACCCGCTTCCAGTTGAGTCCAAGAGTGATGTGTCGGATTCTTTTTGTGAGTTCTAGCAAGGACTTGAAAATTCCTTTCCAGATTCTCAATCTCTATTATCCTCTCTCTTTTTAACCTGACTGATAGTTGGATAATATTTCCCCTCATAATAACCCCTTTATGAGCTGCCCACAATATTGGTGGAGAAACTTCCCCAGTGTCATTTCTGTGGAAATAATCTTTAAGTTCCTTTTCTAACATTACACAGTGTACTTGATTATTCAGGAGAGATTCGTTTAGGCGCTAGTGGGGGTTCTTCGCCCCACCAGGTTCGACTTTGATTTGTATAATTACTAGAGAATGATCAGACAGGGGAGAGTCCCTAATGGAGGATTTATTGATTAGGGGAGATAAAGTGGTTGGAACAAAAATGTGGTCTATTCTTGCCATACTCTTATGTGGAGCGTAATGGGAGTAGTCCCTCACTTTGGGGTTCAATTCCCTCCAAATATCTATAAAACCAATAGAGTAAAGGAGTCTGGCGAGCTTAAGGCTATGTTTCAGAGGCCGGAGAAGGCGGGGGGGGGCCAGGGCCTGACTTGTCAAGCATGTGATCGAGGGCTAAATTCGAGTCCCCACCCAATATTACCTTCCCCTCGAGGAGGGGTAGGATACGATTAAATAACTCCTGGAAGAATTTATATTGGCCAGAGTTTGGGGCGTAGTAGGACACGAGGGAATATATCACTCCCCTTATGGACCCTTTCAGGAGAATAAATCTCCCCTCTGAGTCCTTGATTTCCCTCATAAGGGTGAAAGCTAAGTGCTTAGCGAAAAATATTCCCACACCTCTTTTCTTATCTGGTGCGTTTGCCAGAAAGAATTGTGGATAACTTGAGTGTATATATTTAGGAACATATTGCTTAGGGAAGTGGGTTTCTTGCAGCATTAGTATATCTAGATGAAGGGTATGGGCGGAATTGAAATATTTTTTCCGTTTCATAGGGGAATTAAGGCCCTGAACGTTATGCGATGCCACTCTCAGAAAAGAAGAAGAATTAGCCGACATGGGAACTGTGAAAATATTGATCCACATACCACATTAGGCGAGGACTCACCCAGACCTTAGCAGGCAGGAGGAAGGAGTCATCCAACCAAGAAGCAAGGAGGCTGATCCGAGGGGGTCTTCTACGAGGTAGACTTTCCTGGTGTCTGAAAGAAGAAGAAAAGAGCAGGAAGAAAACAATAGGATATAACAAATGAAATTGAAGACAAACTGAAGCAACCGTCAAAAGGGGGGAGTGGCAAAGACTAGCCACCTCACCCCCCAGGTTCCTGGAAGAGAGGAGATTAGGAAATCCCCTCCCTAGCAGGAAAAGGGACACAAATGTCGCCCGAACAGCAGAGCAACATCTGACCCAGGGAGTACCATAGAGTAACCTGTAGTCAGAGGGAGGAGCATGGCCTCCTTCCCGGACACTTCTCCGGAGCCAAAACACAAGTCAAACTGAGGGCTTTCCCAGAAGTGACTCATTAACCTGGAACTAAAAACGTAAACAAACTACTTCCCCCAAAGGCTCCCGACCAGGTACGTCGGGGTCAGTAGGATGAACCTTACGAGACCCGCAAACTGTTCTTCTCTGTTTCCATGTCTTTTTTTTTTTTTTCCAAAAAAAAGTTTATTGAGAAATTACAAAGCATGTTACATGGAAAAAAAGAATGAACCATGTCTTAAGGTTCAGACGAAACAAGGGTGAATAGACAGAACCAATAAAACCAAACAAAATAATCCTATAACATAGGTTGGCAATAAAAAGAGAATTGAACCCAACCTTGGGAACAGCCAGTAGCCGGCTCCCATCCTGCCCCCACAAAATGGGCCAAGCCCGGGGTAGGGCAAGGATGAAAGCCAACCCCTGACCCCACAAAGAGAAAGCACAAAATGAAAATACGTTTTTAAACATTAATAGCCAACCGAGCATAAGTCACCCTCCGTGGGGAATGTCAATGTTTAGAGGTCTTTGAGAAATAGAAATCTGACAAGACCAAATTGGGGAACAGAAATAAGAAAAGCAGAGCAAAAATCATGGTGGGTGGGAGTCCTTAGCCCTCTTCTTTTGCTGTTTCCGCCACACTGGAAGAATGGAACTCTGGGGGGAAGGTCTCTTAGAGGGACCCAAATTCTTGTGATGAGAGGTTGAAGTGGAATCCAATGATATGAGGTTGAGCTTGATCGGCAGCTGTTCTCCTTCTTGGAATGAGGAAAAGCCAAATTTCTTGCCTTTAAGAATGAAAGTCAGGCGGAAGGGGAAGGACCACCAGTATTTGATAGATGATTTATTGAGATTTTCCAGAAGAGGTTTCAGTGATCTTCTTTTCTGTATCGTGGTAGGAGATAGGTCAGCAAAGACCTGAACAGGGTGACCCTGAAAAGAAAGGCTGGGGTTGGATCTAGAGACCTTCATGATCTCCTCTTTAACTCCAAAAAAGTGAGGCTTTACCACAATATCTCTAGGGAGGCCATCCGACCTCGGTGGTTGAAGAGCTCTATGAGCCCTATCCAGTTCCAGGCGGTGCTCCGGGATACCTGGGATGATCTCCTTAATAAAGTCACTCACTACCGCTCGCACGTCTGTGATGTCCTCAGGAATCCTTCGGATTCGAAAGTTATATTGTCTAGAGCAATTCTCTAAATCGTCTATTTTGGAGAGAGCCGATTCCAGTTGATCCTGAAGATCCTGAATGCGTGCTGTGTTGACTGATTCTGGAAACTGGTTGGTCCGTCTTCTGTTCTATTGCGTCTATTCTAGTTCCCAAGTCTTGAAGGTCAGCTTGGATAACTGAGGCTCTTTGGGCAAGGCCCTTAGAGAGCATTTTAGAGAATACCTCCATCATCATCTGAAAGTCTGATTGAGGTATTAAAGCTTGGGGAGTAGATGGATCCGAGTCAGGGTTAACTAGATTCTGTTCCTTAAAAGGTGTGGTAATGAGTTCATCCAGAGTCCGCTCCAAGAGCGAGATTGTAGAAGCTGGTGAAAGGATTTGTGCTCATGGTAAAGTACCTGGGGGAGGCCCTGGAGATGGCATGACTTGGGAACCTCCGTCAGACCCGGCCTCCATTTCCTCAATGGTCCCAAGGGTTGGCAGGGGGCCTGTAGACTCCTGAGGGCCTTTTGGAGCTGGGGCGTCAAAGCCCGGTTGGCGAGAAATGTCCCTTCTGACGGATCCTGACTGCATATTGCAGCGATTAGGTGAAATCCAGACAAAGTAGGGATAAGGTGGACCCCCCTTACTAGAATGTCCAAGAAATAGTGTGTGGATTATCTTAGATCACAAGTTTGAGAAATGGAAGATAGGTAATCAGACTGCTGGAGTGGGAATATGAGAGATCACTGCTGATGAAGGGTAAAAAAGACCTGCAGCTTATGTTGAAAGGACGGAAAGGTTATGAGTTTCAATATTCAGGACCTGAAGTATGCTGCTATATTGGGCCTGTATTGTGGGCTCCACTACAGATTCACCCCCTGGTTGTTTCTCATCCAGTCCCGCCAGCTGGGGTACTTCAGATCCCACCAAAGAGTGTCTCTAATGTTTAAAGTGTTTAAAGATTAATAGGAGCCCTCTTTGGTGGTCCCCCACAACCTCCCGTGGTGTAGAGCCCATGTTGTTTCCGTGCTCCACGTGTAGGCCCAAGCCGCGGCCTCCCGCGAGGAGCTCGATGTGGTCTCGGTGTCCTCTTCTTCCCTGGAGCGTTCCTGTGACTGTCCCCCGCTACCCTACCTCACTAGCGGGTCGGCCGAGCTCCGTTGCCAGCTATAACGGATCCGATGGTCTGGGAAAGAGCGGAGCTCCTGGCTTAAGCAGCCACCATGGGAGCTCCGCAATAAAACTTTTCATACCTATTTCGTGTGTTTGCCCTCTTTCAGGTATACTGGCCAGCCAGGTCGAGGCACACTTCAGGCCTGGCAATTTTGGTATGTCATCCAGTCGGGGAAGAATCTGACCACAAGTTTGAAGGCTGGCCACAGGCTAGCCTGGATTTGTGGGAGGAGTCTGGAGCATATAACGCTCCATCCTCCTCCCTGTCAGCGTCGACTTGGCTTTCGGTCCCCACCAACCCGGGTCCCCAGGTCAGAGCCAGTCAGACTACATAGTCCTTGGCCCTGTTCATCAGGATATTTATTCAGGGTATGCCCTCTTTCAGGTATACTGGCCAGCCAGGTCGAGGCACACTTCAGACCTGGCAATTTCGGTATGTCATCAAGTCGGGGAAGAATCTGACCACAACTGTAGGATTTGTTATCCTTTCTTATCATATGTTCACTGCACCTGAGTGGAAACTAGGGCTGAGATTCAGGTCTGGGTCAGACATTGGTTTGCGGAAAGCCCAGCCTGTTTACAAGTTGCAAGCCCTGCAAAATGAATGCAGCTGGTTGTCTGTGCAATGTTGTAATGTAAACAGATGTGGGAGGATCCCAATAACTCTATTAATAACATCTGGCCAGTGACGTCCCCTTAGGTGCCTGGGGGGTGTTTACATTTTTTCAGTCCGGGAGATCTGTCATTTAGTGACAGGAGTCTGGAACGTAAACATTGATAGATTTTGGGTTGTCATGATTGACAACAGATTAAAATTACTGGATGCCATGATTGATAATCAATTTATTTAGCTGTGATTGACTATGGATTACTTTGGGGGAAAATTGATTAAGGGCCAGTTCACACCATATGCAGTCCAGTGCGTTTTTTTCTGCATCAAAAATGCATGGATAGTAGGTTATATGGTTTCCAATGGCATAGTTCACGCCAGCACAGTCAGTTGCAGGGCTTTCCAGTCCCAGGAAAAAAAAATAGAGCATGCTGCAATTTACCTGCATTGGACTGTACTGAAACACAGTGAAACGCATCAAAAATGCGTTAAAAACATGCATGCAGAGACGTATCTGGAATGGATGTGGAGTGCGTTTTTATGGTATGAACCAGCCCTAAAGCATTTTTGTTGTGTTTTTAATGTAATGTAATTAAAGATATGGGATCGATTTACTAAAACTGGAGAATGCAAAATCTGGTGTAGCTGTGCATGGTAGCCAATCAGCTTCTAACTTCAGCTTGTTCAATTAAAGCTTTGACAAAAAACCTGGAAACTGATTGGTTTCTTTGCAGCGCTGCACCAGATTTTGCATTCTCCAGTTTTAGTAACTCAACCCCTCTGTGTGTTTTTGATTTCTGTGGAAAAGGGTATGGGGTACCCCTCAGAGAGAGGACAGACATCTAGTTGTCATGGGAACAACTGTCCCCATTGAAAGATGTCACCTGTTCCTATTCTGTTGATAATTAAAAATTTTGTATTTTCCCTTACTTTCACTACCAGTAGACATGTGCAATTTGTTTAGTTCCGAATTTGTTTTTTAGGGAATTTCGACAAATTCGTAAATATCCAAATTAATGAAAACCCGTTTAACAAATTTTTCCAAATATTTGTAAATTTGAATATTCGTAAATTCAAACAATCGAAAATTCAGAAATTTGGAAATTCAGAAATTCGAAAATCCGAAAATTCGGAAACTCAAATTTTGATAACGTGAAAATTCGGAAGTTCGTAAATAATCAATAAAATAAGAACGGAAATTCAAAAGAACAAAAGATAAAAACGAAAATGAGAAAACCAGATAATTTGAAAATCTGAAACAATAACTAACTAATAATAACTTAACTATTACTAACTATTAAATTATTGGTATTGGAATTTCCTTTCAAATTTGGCTGTTAGTGAACGTAAGGAATACAAATTTATCTGAAGTTACGAATTATCCGAAATAAGGAATGCTGTATCTAAACAAATGAAACATAACAAATTAATAATAATAAATAACAATAATAATAAAAACTTATTTTTTTATTATTAATTATTCATTTGTTACGTTCCATTTGTTTAGATGCAGCAATTGTTATTTCAGATAATTCATAACTTCAGATAAATTTGTATTCATTACATTCTCTAACAGCCACATTTAAAATGAAATACCAATACCTATAATGTAATAGTTATTATTGGTTAGCAAGTTAGTTACTATTTTGAATTTTCGATTATCGTTCTTGCAGATTTTCAGATTTTCAAATTTTCTAATTTTAGGATTTTTGAACTGCCAAATTTTTGAATTTCCAAATTTTTGAATTTCTGGATTTCTTTTTTTTAAATTTTTGAATTTCTGGATTTTTGGATTTTTGAATTTTCAAATTTTAGAATTTACGAATTTTAGAATTTATGCATTTACAAATTTACGAATTTCGATCGTAATGAATAACCCGAAGAACAAAAAAAAAAATAATGAAACCAAATTGAACAAATTTTTCGGCAGTGCACATGTCTAACTACCAGCGACAGTAGTCAACAGGGACCCATACAGCAATATGAACCCAATTTACTTATCGTTACTATATCCAAATCTAAAAAAGCTTTTGGCTTTAGATATTTTAACTATAATCACCCACAGGCCACTTATGGCCTCGTTCACACAAGGCATACTAAAGCATACACCCATGGAGGGTGCAGCTGGCACTCTCAAGTTGACATCCGTGTGGGTTCAGGTATGTGTGAGTACAGGGCTGCTGTTAGAAACCACAGGGCCCCATACAGGCAACCTGAAAGGACCCCCCCTAATCACAATTTACTATGCTTCAGTTATGAACAAACACAGTGAGTGATTGGTACCGATCAATCATTGTGTTAATTCAGGAAAGAACGGGGCTGGTAATGGTAACATACTTATTGGACCCTTCCCCATCTCTTCATCTTGAGGGATCCTATTGTGTCCTTGCAGCTGCTGGTGAGAAGGAGAGGATGGAAGCCGCCAGCATGGTGGAAGGGAAGAGGCACACAGAGGGGCCTGGGGAAAACATATGATGCACAGGGAGGGTGATTTCTATGGCAGGGGGGTGATTACTGGAACCAATACCCTGTATGGCCCTCTCCGCAGCTGAAAGCCGGCAGGAGGGAGGAGAGGAGAAGAAAACAGCTTTAAGCTGCTGCAGAGAGAGCCATACAAGGGATCGGTTCCAGTTTTTGCCCTCTCTGCTGTGCCCATCACCCTACCTGCCCACATTTGATTTAAAAAAACAGCCAAACACTTCCAGCGATCAGTGGTCCTCAATGGGGGGAAGGCCAAGCCAGTGACACATGTATACTCTGTCCTATGCCCGGTGGATGCAGCCCTCCTCAGATGGGGTATCCAGTGTGGAACTACAAGAACAAAGATGGGAAGGCACAAATCCCTGGTGCATTACCCGAGTAAAAAGATATTTATTAAAATAGAAGAAAGCCAATAAAATGCATACTCACAAAAGTACCAAGGTGTGCTTCTAAAACCTCACATGGAGCACGCTGATGCATTTTGGGGGTGCACCCCCTTCTTCAGAGCTGTGCTGACTCGATTCACCCACCCTGCCTGGGCCCTCCTGCTGGCCTGGCCCCATACAGGAGGCCTGGTGGCACCCCCTTATCCACGGCCCTGTGCAGGTGTATGTCCTCAAATGCACACTGTGCAAGCTCAGGGACACCCACATACACTCGCACCCACATGGATGACAAATTGGGAGCAGCGGTTGTGTCCGTGCAAACCATTCCAATTGAAATGAATAGGAATGCCTGCACGGGGATGCACAAAACACCTGTGCATCCTCATGTGGGTAAATATGGCCCTCCTGTATGAACTTGGCCTATAATCCTGAAGTGGATACTTGATGAATATTATTAATATGCACTACAATACAATGGGGCCTGTTTTGTATTGGTATATTATCTACCCTTGCACATCTTATTTTCCATGTCTAGTATCTTGCCAAATTGTTTACCTTATTTGCCACCCTACGTTCAATTCCATCCATGGTCTCCCTTTATGATGAATCATGATTACAGGGTTTTATAATGTTTCAATATTTATCTGTTTTTCACTGTTGTTGTGATGCGCCATACGCGGCGGCAAAGTACCCTTCACCATGGAGGCCCTCCCTCTGCCTCACTATCTGGTTGGGCCGAGGTCTGAGGGGATTGAGGGGGCACTCTTTCAATATGTTCCTTGATTTAAGGAGCCCTCCTTTTGCACCACATATAGGTTCTGGTACAGAAAGGGCTATCTGCAGTTCAGTTTCAGGGTCATGGCAATCTTTTTATAGTCTAGGCCATCTTTGTGTAGAACAACATTTATTTTTTTCAGATCCTCAGAGAGTTCCTTGCCATGAGGTGCCATGTTGAACTTCCAGTGACCAGTATGAGAGAGTGAGAGTGATAACACCAAATTTAACACACCTGCTCCCCATTCACACCTGAGAACTTGTATCACTAAGGAATCATATGACACGGGGAGGGAGTTATTTTGAGGGGATAGCAAATTTACACTGTTATACAAGCTGTACACTCACTACTTTACATACTTTACATGTAGCAAAGTGTCATTTCTTCAGTGTTGTCGCATGAAAACATCTAATAAAATATTTACAAAAATGTGAGGGGTGTACTCACTTTTGTGAGATACTGTATGTTTCTATGTTCCCTATGTTTCTTACCTTCGCCAGAGAGCGATTTGCCTTTTGGTTTTTGCTATAACTTCTTATGTGTAACCAGGGCAAGGTTTACTTATGATCTCTACACTATACTTTTGTACTGGTGGCATTTTCATGTTATTTTCCTGTTATTTGATGAAAAATTCCAGTAAAAATTACATAAAAAAAGAAAAAGGAGGGGGGGGGGGGGCATGTTGTATTTCTTGTACATATTTCAAGTACATATATACATGTTCTTTATGTTGTACGGGGGGGGGGGG
>BLSH010305606.1:993761-1012825 GCA_018402905.1 Glandirana rugosa | reverse complement strand
CAGAGATCGAGGTGTCAAGGAGGTCGTAACACCGCTTGTGACACCTAACATAGACACATCAGCACACCCTCAGTCTATGGTTGCGTTGTTATAAAAAACACAATCAAGGGTATCGGGACGTGAAAATCACCTACACATCCTTTAGAATTCCCGCAAAACGGTAACCAGTCCCCACATAACTCGAAATTTCAGTAGAAGGGTATCATCGTACCTCCCCCTAAACTATTTCTAACGAAAAACCAACTCTATTAACATCTTTTCCCTATACGGAAACTAAAACCTATAACCCAACCACATCTTCTCTCGATAAGAGGTACCTTCGCCACAATGCTGGAGGAACTGTGGAGCTAGAGACTCTCTCTGGCATATTCTCTGGGCCTGCCCAAAGATTCAATGGTTTTGGAGGGACATATTTCAACTGATAACTAAGATAGCAAACTTAAAGCTATTGATAGAACCAGGCCTGGCTATACTGTTCTTAACCCTAGACCACACTCCATCAAAATGGAGATATTTGATATCCCATATCTTATTGGGTGCTAGGTTGGAATTGATTAGACACTGGAAAAAAGCTGAGATACCAGCCATAAGAGAAGTAGTCAGGACAATAAATCTACACATAACATATGAGTTGATGTTTGCATCCTCAGTGGGTCAATATCATAGTAAATTCCCCTTGTGGAAACCTTGGATTGACTGGTACGACCTAAATGTAAAATGATTTGCCAGCTACAAATTTTCTTGTCTTTTTACGACAAACTACATTCATATCTTCATCCTCATTATGTAACAATTCTAAAACGCTTATGTTTTAATATTTTCTTTTCTTTTCCTTTTAAAGTTAAGGTTAATGTTTAATTTTTCTTTCAATCACTTAAAATTATGGAAAACCCATTGCAATATAGTATTCCATCTTCTTAAGGGGTACCGGCCACAGAACCTGTTTGTTTGTTTACGTAGATGGGGTTGACGCCCCTTTGGAGACATGCCCGGGTGGTCTGGCGGGTCCGCCTCTTTCCCCGCAGTGTGATCCCCCGAGCGGGGCGGGGGGGAGGCGGACTGCCGGATGGCGGCTCTCTTGAGGCATCTTGCATTCACAGAATGGCTGTTATATAGATTATTTGTGTAGCAGCTAAGTTGTGGTTCTACTTCTGTTCTGTACCAACATATGATATCCTATGTAAAGAATGTGTACTATACCCAATAACCTGTAACTTGTAATTGGTTTTTCAATAAAAAAACTATTGAAACTAAAATTATAGACTGATCATTTCTTTGTCAGTGGGCAAACGTACAAAATCAGCAGGAGTTCAAATATTTTTTCCCTCACTATATTTACCATGTAAGGATTTTGACAAACTTTGTTGCAGATTCCTACTTTTTGTGATTCTAAAGAAATCCCTGTAGGTTTGTCTGTGCCCATGTGCAGAAGTGAGTCTAATGGAAGTGATTTCTAAACTGTCACCCAGCTGCTGCACCTGCAGGTCTCTAATGAGGAAAGCTGTTGGGTCTGCATCTCTTTAGACGTGATTTCCTATTGGGAATATCTCACCAAAAATCTAATTTTTGTTGCAGGGGATGCTTGAAATCCGACTTAGTGCAGATTTCTGGGAAAATCAGCGAGCCAATCTCACAAGCAGGTAACAATGTTTCTGATGGGCGTTCTGTACACAACGCCTCCAGGTAGCTGTATTGCATTGCCTTTCACAGAAAATTACAGAGCTGCAGATTGAAAAGGAAAGGTAATTTTTAATAACATTCAATTACAATATGACATGTGCCGCAATTGTATATGCTATATTATTTTTGTTTATTTGCTATTTTTTTCTACCAAAGGGGATTTACCCTTTAAGCATTTACTATAATTGTGATTTTTCAGGTGGCTTTTCCACTGCTCATTTGTTTCTGGTTTTGCTCTGATGAGCACTGGGACGCTGGGTTGTTGTTGGTGGGCTTTTTGGGAGCCATGGGAGGGAGGACCCTTGGGGGTATTTATGGGGGCATATTTTTAGAATACACTTCATTACTTTGACATGAAGTAGGTGTATGATTGTGGCACACACTTATTCTACATGGCTGTGTGGTAAATGGAGAAGTTATTTTTCCCCTTTAGAATTGTTTATAGGCTTGGGCATTTTTTAGCCCAACTTTTTTGTTTGTTTCTGTTCTATCACAGGGCAGATTCTATTTATTATCTTCAAGGGAGACACTATTTTATTAAACCTTCTGGTTCTGTCTTTCTTATATTGTACACAATTGTTTTAATTACGGGGCCATTTGAGCCATTATTCTAAATAGTAGCTTTTCTACTTTGTAAGGATCTGCTTTATCCATTTTCCTTAAGATAGTGTGGGGTGCTTTTCATTTTCTGATAGTATTCTTTTTTTAATAGCCTAGCAAAGGGTGTTTTTCATGCCCCCTGGTCCTCCTAAGCTGCATATACAGGTTATCCTTCTCAACTGTAATATACAGTTTGTTTAAATACATTTTGTATACTTTTTTCATCTTTGATTTTTTTGGTGATTGCTGTTTTGCCATATTGATATTTTCTTGTATGTGTGTGTGTTTTTTTTTAGATTCATGCTGGTTATATATGGAAGATCTATATACAGAAGATCTACCTAATGTGCCCATGTCCTAAAAGTGATTTTTAAAATGTGTCGACATAACATTATTTGGGGCACTGTATTTACAATCTGTGTTGGTTTTATTATAAATGTAAGGCATATTTGACCCTAACTTTTAGCATTGGGGCATAACATTTTGTGTGTTTTATATATTTATGTGTGGATGTATTTACTATTGCATATTTTCTGGGAGGCAATTCTGATATTCCCATAAACGTTTTACTGCTTCCTAAAATTTGTTACAGGATGATGCCCCCAGGACATTAGGGGCTTGATTTACTATAACTGGAGAGTTCAAAATCTGGAGTAGCTCTGCATCGAAACCAATTCATTTCCAGTTTTTTTTTTTGCTAAAGCTTAATTGAACAAGTTGAAGTTAGAAGATGATTGGCTACCATGCACAGCTGCACCAGATTATGCACTCTCCATTTTTAGTAAAGCAACCCCTATATTTTGGGTATGATTTAACCACCTCAATACTGGGCACGTAAACCCCCTTCCTGCCCAGGCCATTTTTCAGCTTTCAGCGCTATCACAATTTGAATGACAATTACTCAGTCATGCAACACTGTACCCATATGAAAGTTTCGTCCTTTTTTTACACAAATAGGGCTTTCTTTTGGTGGTATTTAATCACTAGTGGGTTTTTTATTTTTTGTGCTATAAATAAAAAAAGACTGAAAATTTTGTGAAAAAATGCCCTTTTCTTTGTTTCTGTCATTAAATTTTGCAAATTTGTAATTTTTCTTCATACATTTTGGCCAAAATGTATACTGCTACATATCTTTAGTAAAAATAACCCAAATTGGTGTATATTATTTGGTCCTTGTGTAAGTTATAGAGTCTAAAAGCTATGGTGCCAATCATTGAAAATTGATCACACCTGATCACACCTGATGTACTGATGGCCTATCTAATTTCTTGAGACCATAGCAAGCCAGGGAAGTTCAAATACCCCCCAAATTACCCCTTTTTGGAAAGTAGACATTCCAAGGTATTCAGTAAGTTGCTTGGTGAGTTCTTTGAAGTTGTAATTGTTTCCCACATTAACAAGTTATTTCTCACACATGGCATATGCATACTTGCAACTACACCCCACAACACATTCTGCTACTCCTCCTGAGTATGGAGATATCACATGTCTGAGACTTTTTCACAGCCTAGCCACATACAGAGGCCCAACATGCAGGGAGCACCGCCAGGTATTCTAGGGACATAAATTGCACACCTAATATCATGATGACCTATCACATTTGTGAAGGCCCTGGAGCACCAGGACAATGGAATTGCCCACAAATTGACCCCATTTTGGAAAGCAAACACCCCAACCTATAATCTATGAGGCATAATGAGTCTTTTGAATGGTTAATTTTTTTCCAGAAATTTTTGGAAAATGTGGGAAAAAAATGAAAACACATTTTTTTTACACAAAGTTGTCAATATATAAAATATTTCCAACCCATAGCATGTACATAACAAAAATGACACCCCAAAATATATTCTGCTACTCCTCCAGAGTATGGCGATACCACATGTGTGAGACCTTTACACAGTCTGGCCACATACAGAGGCCCAACATTGAACTAGTACCTTCAGGCGTTCTACGAGCATAAATTACACATCTCATTTTTCAACCACCTATTACACTTTTGAAGGTCTTGGAGCACCAGGACAATGGAATTGCCCAAAAAATGACCCTATTTTGTAACGCAAACACCCCAACGTATAACCTATGATGCATAATGAGTCTTTTGAACATGTCCTTTTTTTCCAGTAGTTTTTGGAATATGTGGGAAAAAATGAAAACGCATTTTTTTTACATAAAGTTGACCATTTATATGATATTTTCAACACATAGCATGTACATAGCAAAAATGACACCCCAAAATACTTTCTGCTACTCCTCCTGAGTATGGCAATATCACATGTGTGAGACTTTTACAGGTGATGCTTACTATTAGGTGATGATGGTCACTGACAGGTGATTGGTGATGATCACTCATGGGTGACTGGTGGAGGTCACTGATGGGTGACGGGTGACTGGCGGTGGTCACTGATGGGTGACATGTGTCTGGCGGTGGTCACTGATGGGTGATGGGTGTCTGGTGGTGGTCACTGATGGGTGACGGGAGACTGGTGGTGGTCACTGATGGGTGACTGGCGGTGGTCACTGATGGGTCCTGGGTGTCTCGTGGTGGTCACTGCTGGGTGACAGGTGATTGGCTGTGGTCACAGATGCGTGATAGGAAACTGGTGGGGGTCACTGATGGGTGACAGGTGACTGGCGGTAGTCACTGATGGGTGACTGGCAGTGGTCACTGATGGGTAACGGGTGTCTGGGGGTGGTCACTGATGGGTGACCGGTGTCTGGTGGTGGTCACTGATGGGTGACTGGTCACGGTCACTGATGGGAGATGGGTGACTGGCAGTGGTCACTGATGGGTGACGAGTGACAGGCCATGGGTGACTGGCGGTGGTCACTGATGGGTGAGGGGTGACAGGCCATGGTCACTGATGGGTGACAGGCCACAGTCACTGATGGGTGACAGGCCACGGTCACTGATGGGTGACAGTGACACGCCACGGTCACTCATGGGTGACGGGTGACAGGTGCACTTTATGATGGCAGACTGATGACAGGTGCACTTCATGATGACAGGTACACTTTATGGGGGCAGATGTGGTGACTGTTGGGTGACAGGTACAATGGGGGGGACAGGGGTGTTGTGACAGGTGTGTTTGTGCTTTACTCAGATCAGTAACTCACTGATCCTAGTTCTTCTCTCCTCACACTGGAAAATGTGTGAGGAGAGAAGAGCTGGTAACAGTGAGTTACAGCTCTGTTTATATTACATGTGATCGGCTGTGAGTAGATCACAGCCGATCACAAGGTAACAGCTGCCGACCAATGGCTGATACCAGTGTTGGTGACAGGCAATGTTCCCTGGGAACACGCCGCTGCTGCCATGCATGCACAGTGCGCTCCCGATTGTGCGCATGTGCCGTGCGAAAGGGGGAAGTACCATTTGTGATCAGCCGTGATGAAGTCACATGGTAAACAGCCATGATCAATGGCTGTTCACCCCCGTCGGTGACGCGATGTGTGTCCCGCCACCGTCCGAGTTCCTTCTGGCCCTGATGAATTTGCCAGTGGGGAAAGATTTAATGGTGTGACCGGGGTGACATCTATTGGCCAGTAAAAGGGAATTCCCTGCACAGGGCTTTCTAAAAGTTATAGAAGTCACCGTGTTACTATCTGAATGCCCCATCAGAGTCAAGTCCAAATAGTCTATTTGGGTCGGATGGTGAACTTTAAATTTAAAGAATTGTAGTTAAGATATTTCATTAATTCACCTATGGCATCACCCGATCCATGCCATACTACAATCAGGTCATCAATGTCGGATCCATACCAGGCGATATTGGTTTTGAATGGATTACTATGGGTAAATAGAAATAATTCTTCCCACCGGTCTATATAAAGGTTTGCCAGGTAGGGAGAAAAGTATCATAATCACTGATTGGTTGCTGATTGATCGCATTTCATTTAAAAAACATGCAGCTTGGAGTGGGTGGGTAGGTAGGAGGGTAGATAATGCAGGGTATGTGCTAATGAGGTCAGCTGGTCAACTCCTTCCTGTGTCATGACCGAAAGTCTAATCAGGAAGTAAAGCAGAACTAATGGATACGTGTCTGTAGAATTAATGGAAAGCTTTGATATTTTTGCAAAAAAAGTATATTAATGCTTTATTGGTACATAGAGGAGCTGGATTTAGAAAAAAAGTTGAACAAAGGTGAACTTAGCCTTTAGGCTGGGTTCACATGGAGTGGATTCCCTGGATGAACTCCACCATCTCAGCGGGGGATTGATCCGTTGATTTCCGTCTCCACTCACTGTGCAGAGACGGATCTGTCAGATCCCCGTTGTCCTCTATGAGGAGATCAGATGAAAACGTATTGCCATCTACCTGTTTTGAACAGATCTTGTCGGATCAGATGGCAGGCGGGTGTAAGCGGACCCATCTCCATCTCTTCAAAGAAGTCAATGAGTGGCCCGATCGGATCCGCCTGAAAAACAGATAGGTGGATCCAAGAGGGCCGATCGTGTGAAAAGGTCCTAAAAGAGCAAGGATTCTTTAATCTTTTAATCATTTAGCAATAAGGTTTAAAGATTTCAAAATATTGTTAATGAAAGGAAAGGAAGTGCCTCCTTATTGTGCCTCTTGAAACAGCCACACCACATGTTTTCAGAGAGTCTTGAAGTTATTTGTGGGTTTTTCTTTGCATCCCGAACAATTTTCCTGGCAGCTGTGGCTGAAATTTTAGTTGGACTACCTGACCGTGGTTTGGTTTCAACAGAACCCCTCATTTACCACTTCTTAATTAGAGTTTGAACACTGCTGATTGGCATTCTCAAGTCCTTGAATATCTTTTTATATCCCTTTCCTGTTTTATACAGTTCAACTACATTTTCCCGCAGATCCTTTGACAATTCTTTTGCTTTCCCCATGACTCAGAATCCAGAAACGTCAGTGCAGCACTGGATGAAAGGTGCAAGGGTCTGTCAGGAGTCCAGAAACTCATTGACATTTTATACACACACACTAATTACAAGCAAACAGATCACAGGTGAGGATGGTTACCTTTAATAGCCACCCAAACCCTTTTGTGTCAACTTGTGTGCATGTTGTGTGCTTGTCGCCAGGATATGTAAACTTTTGATCAGGGTCAGTTGGGTAGTTTCTGTTGTCGTTATGATTTAAAAAGAGTAAACACAGTTGATTGATAATAAATGGCTTCAGCCAAACACTAACCATGAGTGAAAGAAATGTTTTTGTGTTCTGATTCCTATTCTCTGAAAAATGGCCAAGAAATCATAAATTCTGCCAGGGTATGTAAAGTTATGAGCACAACTGTATATGATGCAGTCTGTCACTAGCATTAATACAGCCTTTGTTTTTCAGATTTAACATAAAGTATACAGTACAGTACAATAAATTACCAGTTCATCCGGACAGAAGGTCTGTTAATTTTTAACTTCCTTTAGCCCTGGTTCACATTGATGCTACTTTGAATTGATACTTCACTTGAAGTAGCACGATTTCAAAGAAGCAGGTCAGTGCGATTTCAGGTGCTATTTGAAAGACATCTGTGTGGCTTCATGCACAGATATCTATTGAAGTTGCACCCGAAATCGGTAAAGTGGTGCAGGAATTACTTTTGCAAATCTGTGTGGCACTGCAAAGTCAGCGTCACAATGATTGGAATGGTGCATTGAGACAATAGGCAGCGACTTGTTATTCAGTTTGACCTGCCAAATCGCATTACAAATTGCTCCAATGTGAATGAGGGCTTACAGACCAAGCTGTAC
The DNA here is from genome assembly GCA_018402905.1 of Glandirana rugosa. Lineage (NCBI taxonomy): Eukaryota > Metazoa > Chordata > Amphibia > Anura > Ranidae > Glandirana > Glandirana rugosa. The sequence continues at coordinate 1,004,827 of BLSH010305606.1, read as the reverse complement.
AGGGAAATTGGCAGGCAGTAGGTTGAGACAAACCATTTAACATTGGCAGGAGTGCTTACAATGGTCAGCTTTTATTCATTTATGTAAAATCTTTATCCCAAAGTTAAAAAAAACTGTTTCTGTAACTGTTTAAAAAGTTAGCAGGAGTTCAGCTTCAATTTATTAGTCACTTAGATCCCTTTCACACTGAGGCACCTGTAAAGTGCCACAAAAGCGCTTCCCATGCATCTCAATGGATGCTTTCACACTGGGGCGGTGCTCTGGTGGGGCGTTGAGAAAACTGCTGCAAGCAGCATTTTTGAAGCATGTTTGAAAATTCAGGGATTGTGATTAGTAGATTGCGAATAAGGGATTTAGGTGAATGTGACTATAGTATTGTGTATATGTAATTATTATTATGGTTAGATTGATTAATGATAGACAAAGCTCATATCAAACATTTGTCTTTTTATTACATGCAAGATAATAACCTCAACTATGTAGAAATCTAAATTGCAAAAGTATATTCTAGAACACATTACACAGAATACGGTCTAAGACATTGGTTTTGGAAAAGGATTAAATCATGTCTCCTTGCCAATTTAGCACACCAGCAGGGTTAAAAAAAAGTCAGCCAACTGATCCCTTGTTGTGAAACCCACTCTCGGACCATGAACATGAGCAAAATCAGCGGGTTCTAAATTGTGTGACAATGTGTCCTCAAAATTGATGCCATCCCTTTCCCGTACCAAATTATGGAGCACACATTTCCAACCATCAGGTTTTTTGGTTTGTGCAAAGTGTTCAATTTGTTGGCAAGAATTCCAAAAGAACACTCAATCTACCTGCGTGCCTGGCAAAGATGATAGCTGAACATTCTCCTGGAGTCGAGATTCTGCTGTGAGTACAGCTTCATGAGATGCTCGTTGATATTGAATGCCTCATCAGCCACAAAAACATACGGCATATCTGGACTTTTTGTCCCAGGTAAAGGTCGGTTATCAGGCAAGTCTAGTTGATTTGCAGAAAAGACGCTTTCCAAATTTTGAATTCTGGAAGACAGTTGAGTCTGCACAGCTCCCAAATGTTCCTATGTCAACAAAGAGGAATTTATAATCTGCATCTACCACAGCCATCAGCACAATCGAAAAATACTTTGCAGTTAAAATATCTGCTGCCGCTGTGACAGGGTTTTATTATCCTAATGTGTTTGCCATCAATTGCTCCTAGGCAGTTTGCAAGGTTGGTTCTCCTCCAGAAACGCTGTGTAACATCTTCCCATTTGTTTTTGTTTGGAATAGGCATGAATTCATTCTTTAGATTCCAGATAGCATCACAAGTTTGCTGCACAATTTCACTAATGCTATATATTCCTGTGCAAAATTCATATTGTAGTGATGTGTAGCTATTTCCTGTGGCAAGATATCTGTAAATAAAGAGAACAATTGTTTAATATTTTCCAGTTAAACTACTCAAAACGCATTGGAAGACCATGCAGGACAACCTCCGACATGAATAGAAGAAGCAAAAGAGCTCCAAAAGTGGTTCTGGTGGGAAAAATGTTAAATCTATGGGGGAGAACCTTGGTCCTCGCTGGGTGGGTCTGTGGGCAGGTTAAGTTAGTACTGCATGCAACATCCCAAGTTTGGACTAATGATAGGAATGGGAGGAATGCAAAAGAAGATGGACTTAAAATGATGAAATAACAACAAATTTTATTGGTACAAATAGGTTCATCAAGACAAGGGACAGTTCGTGCAAAATCTTTAAAAACACAATTCTATTGTATATAAAAAGCTGACAATAAAAAAAGAAAAAAAAAAAAAAAGCTAACAATAACTCTAATGGGATAACATTCCGGACACCTGGTCCCAGGTTCTGGATAGATATCTCCAAAAAATGTATATAACACTGGAATCAGTAGGGATATTGGTCCCTCCTGGAAAATTTCTGTTAGAATATACAGTGATAAAAACACTGATGGTAGCAAGCAACCAGGATAGGGAAATACCAAAAGAACCTGAATGATTCCTAGTAAATAGTGATGAATGCTCTACTAGTTTTGCGTCCTGAAAAGACACTTCTTATGGAGTGTAAAAAAATTGAACAAAGAAAAAACAAACAAATACAATTGTCAGTACATTTAAAAACATACAGCCGCAAGATATGTACAAGCTGAATTTGTCATAATGTATATAAGAAACAAATACCAGTCAAAACCCCTGGCAGGTTGGTATAGTGAATACTTACAAACATAATTGTCAGTACTGTTCTGTTTGTCAGTGAGCAGGCACACGGTCCCAGGAAGGGCATATCCCAGGTCCCCGGGGTCAATTAGAGTCGGACATGGGGGCGCATATAGATAAGGGAAACTGTATAAACAAAGGTATTGAAGATATTGTATAAGTGAGACACTCATTGGAAGAGGCATAATTCTGCCAGAGTATATATATCTTTCTGTGTGTAACATAGTACTGAAACCCTGAATGTGTGTATGCATGAATGCCACACTCAGCTGCATGCACTGCACATACACATGAGCAATACACATACACACTATTTAAATTCTAACAATAGAATACATATTTACCTTTAAGAGTAATTCCCTATATATGTGTCCTACAAGGGGATGAAATCCTAATGGGTCTCTCATTTATAGGATAAGTTTCAAAGTAGACCCTTCTAGGGGTACTTTACAAAGAGGGTCGCCGCTGACACTGCGGTTCTGAAAATATAACATAGGTTTAATAAGCTCCACAATATATCATATATAGCATATTTTAGGTATATCCCCTATAGTGAGAGCAACCTACAGGCTAAATACATACAATTGTCACAGAAATGCTATCTATATACATAGATCTGAAGAAAGCTGACTCACCAATGTGTATGTATGTATGGCGTTCCAGGTTAAGATGTAATGGTTGGTTTAAGCCTGCTCAGCTGCTGTGGCTTGGTGGGGGAGCTGGCTAGTATATATATATATATGCGTCCCAATAGGGGACATCTGTCTGTAAACACACCGCCAAATGGCGTGTGACGTCACCGACCCGGCTGTATGTTAGCGCCAACACATCCGCTCACATCTGCGCATGCATCGAGCAGCAACCCAGAAGTGGCTGCATCTACACAGGCCAGACACAGGAAGAGTGCAATGCTTGACACATGAAGGAGACACACCAGGGGTACAGCTCCCTCTAGTGTGAACTCCAGGCACCACGGATGATGGTTCTCTTCAAGCTGGTATTATGAGGAGAGAAACACACAGGGCATCCGCAGCGCTTTCAGCCACATGCCCACTCTCAGGGTTGACACACCGGGGATAGGAAAATCATGGCTCCCAACACATATGCCAAAGTCAATGACAGACAGAGCCATTTAGAACTGCATTAAATACACTATAACAAGGGGAAATTATGATAACAACAAAACATGACCACAACATCTAAATATAGATTGTGATAGCTGCACCAAAGGGGGAGGGAAGAGAACAGAAGCAGATAGACACAGGAGATTTTAATTAGCCTTTCCATAGATGGCAGTTTATCAGAGATATTATAGCCTAGTTGTATTTTGGGCACAAGGAAACCAGAAATAAGTAAGGAATACATGAAGGATATTTATATGGGGCTTTTTCCAAAATGGAAAAAAAAATCTCCCCAGGGCTGTATTTCATGTAGGTAAATCCAAAATTCTTAATTTAATGGGGTGTTTATAAAAAGGGTCTATAGGAAAATACTTAATTTAAGCCAGGAGGTTTGGTAGCCTCCAGCCTCTCTATTCAGGGTTTCCCTTTGTAAGATGATCTTGTCCCATGGGCCTCCTCTAGGGTTGTGAGGTATTGTTTCCAATACAATGAATGTTGCTGCTTTTGTGTTGAACTTATGGTATAGGTCTAGATGATGGCTCACTGGTGTGATCATTTTTCCATTACCTGAGTACTAAACATGGTCTGTGATTCTTTGTTTAAATTCATGTATAGTTTTTCCTACATAAGGTGACCCACATATACAGGTCATTAAATAGACAACTCCCTGGATGTATGCCTTCACCCACCCAGGGGCACATGTCACAAGTGCCAAATTTCTGTATGCCCCAACAAGGTTTAGAGTTGGTTTGTCTATCCGGATTGTAGTGGCTGTGAGTCAACTGGTCACAGAGGGTAATGTTCCTATGATAGACTACTTCAGGGGTGCTTTTGACATACTTTGCAAAGGTAGGATCCTCAGTAAGGAAGTGACAATATTTTTGTAGGGATTGCCGTACTAGTTGATGGTGAGCTGAAAGTTTAGCAATACATTTGACTGTGTACAGCTGATCCTGAGATCTCAATTTAGAGGGACGATATACTAAGGTGTTTCTGTCCTGAAGTAGCACCTTATGATAGGCCCTCTTCAGTAGAGATTTACTATATCCTCTCTGCCGCAATCTGTCATGCAGTTGGGTAGCTTGTGTAACAAAATCCTGTAGTTGCATACAATTATGCCTTAAGCACAAATAATGGTCATATGGTATGCTGTGTTTCAGGTGAGTAGGATGAGCACTGGCAGCATGCAATATAGTATTGCCAGCTGTATCCTTATGGTGGAAATTCATGGCCAGACATTGTTGGGGATCAATGTAGATCTGAAGATCCAAAAATGTAATTTCAGTGGGATGGGCAGTTAAAGTGAATCTGAGGTTATATTTATTTTTGTTTAGATGATTGATGAATTCCATTAGCGTCTCCCTAGTTCCGACCCAGACAACAAAAATGTCGTAGATGACGTAGAACCAGCAAAACGCCAATTCCGTGAATTCGCTCAAAGAGTCATCTGAGAAATGTTCTCTTTCCCATCCTCCCAGGTACAGGTTTGCATATGTGGGCACACATAGTTACATAGTTAGTTGGGATGAAAAAAGACACAAGTCCATCTAGTTCAACCAAAAAAAAAAACAGAAAAATTATATATAACCATACAATCCCATATACAGTCCTTCACCCACAGTTGATCCCGAGAAATACAAAAAAACCCAGCAAAGCATGATCCAATTTGCTATAGTGGGGGAAAAAAATTCTTCCTGATACCCCGAGAGGCAATCAGATTCACCCTGGATCACAAAGAAACATAAACCAATTATGCGTAAGGGTAAAGTGAAGGAGTCTGATCACAAATTCTCCATACCGCCACTGAGTGTGATGTAATTCTCTAAGGAACATCCGCAACGTGCTGACTTCCTACTCGTGACTTTGGATGTGGAGACCCTCTACTCCAGCATGACTCATGAGCAGGGAGTCAGCACATTTGCCCCACTCGGCACGGACATCCCTTCGATTCTTTTTAGTAAATCCTCTGTGTCCCTGATATATGATGGTAATCTGGTTACATGTGGGACAAGGTAACAATCAACTAACTTGCTGGCATTCTCAAGCAGTGACTCTATTCCTGAAATAATTGGTCTTCCTGGTGGTCTAGTGAGTTTTTTGTGAACCTTTGGTAAAGCATACAATGTTGCTTCTTTTGGATCCCTAACATTTAAAAATTCATATGTGTTTTGGTCAATTATACCCTCCATTAATGCATCTGTTCATATTGTATTTGGGTCATAATGACCACCTTGCCACCTTTGTCCGAACTTTTAATTACTATGTCTGCTTTCTTTTTAAGGCTATGGAGGGCTACAGTTTGTTGGTAGGTTAGATTGATAGGGGTAGGTTTTAGGTCCATATTTTTACTGTCGCTGACCATTGACACCAAAAACGTCCAAATGTTGGGATTGATACTCATATCTGGGAATGTGTGTGTTTGTGCAATGCGTGCAGCTGAGTGCGGCGTTCATGCATACACACATGCAGTGTTTCAGTACTATGTTACACACAGAAAGATATATATACTCTGGCAGACAAAAAAGCAAAAAAGCAAAAAGAAAGGACTTTCACGGCTGCCCACTGGTCCCAAGTGAAGAAGAATTCAATCATGCTGAGTCATAAGTTAAAACATGAATTTATTTGAATATATTAAAACAATGTATGGATATGTGTAACCAAAAGGAATACACTCCATCAATGGCAATTGCATATGTAGTCTGTTAAAATGTATATAAAAAAAAACATCGACCACCATGACAGAGGCCCACAGATGCTGCCCAGGGTAGAGATGATACTTTGTCCGGGAGTCTGAGCAGGCCTAGCGGTCAAGTGTGTTGATGCCAAAAATGCAGGATCATAAATTACATGAAATTCTATGCATTGGAACATGTCCCCGCCTCAGAAAGAGGCGGTGACATTGATCTTCATCTACTACGTCTTGAAACCAAGTGGATTGTGACTTTACAAGCGACCAAATCCCCAGGCCTGAATGAATGTATAAGCTATAAACTGTTTTTATAAACACCATGGTATGCTATACAATCTATTACTATTCTACTCTCTTTTTTATATTGGCATCGTGTGAGGTTGCGTACTGCTGCCATCATTTTTCGGCCTGGGTTTGTCCCGTGGTTATTTATTTCCCCCTTTTTTTTTTTGTCCTGTTGGTGTTTTTCAGGATCTCGGATGCGAGAGACATGTTTGAGAAGTCATCATTTATTGCTAGTGATTTATATCATTTATATAATCCCTAGCAATTTAATCACCTACCTCAATATTATTATTATTACAATGTAATTGTTTACAATTTAAAATTTTTTCCTTCACAAACATGTCTCTTGGAGGGACGGGGACGTAATAATCCCATGCCCTATACTGATCAGCAGTGAGGGCATGAATGGCAGGACTTGCAGCGTAAGTCTTCCATACGTCACCATGAGCCGGCTCCATGGTGACTGTCTAGGATATTTTCTTGCGTCACATCTGCCCCACCATTTCCCGACATGCGCAGTGTCCCGCCTTGGACGCCGGGCCTGTCGGGAGACGCATCCACCCAACGCCATTGCCACTTAGCGTGGTGAGCATGTGGAGGAGCAACCTTATCGGCCGCCAACATTTAAATATGGGCAGAGATACATTGGCCCCCGAGCACGGACCACACGCTTGGGACACGGGTCCCCCCTCTCATACAGGATCGGCAGATCTGGCGGGGCAAGTACGGGGAGGAGTTGCTTTATCGGCCTTCAGCATTCAAACAGAGGCAGAGACACAATGGGCTCTGAGCACGGGCCAGAGCTTGGGACACGGCTCCCCCCCTCCTTCCCTTCCCCACCCCCCACACAGGACCGGGATATATATTTTTTATAATATAAGGTAGGTCAATCCCATTATATTTGTAGGTATATGCCATATTTTGTCGAGGCAATGTGCCAGTATAATGTGAGGATCTTTCCCCCACATATCTATAGCTTTTCATCCAGAAGTGTCGCTATGTGTGTGCTATCCACATTGTTTATGTTTCATACCCTAGGAGCAATCCTCTTTTTAAGGACCATCTAAATTTAGGATAGTTTTGGAACTATTTGTTTTCCGGGATATCCCCTAAAGGGCCCCATCTACATGATACACCTATGGGAGACTAGTATACATTATTATTCCTCAATAAGTGTTGATTCATTTTTCCTGTATTATTCAGATACATGGGGAATCTCTTACAATAATCTTAAAATTTGCTTATCATTTCATCTTCTGTCCCATTAGTAAATGTTTGGACCATGAACAAACATTACTGATCATCAACGATGATATATCCATAATGGTAATGACATAACAAATTAGATGAAACACCACTATTTACTTGGGTTTTTGTCTTATTTTATCCATTGAATATCATTATTTTTTTATTTTTGATTTAGTGCGACTTTTTGGTATCATGGTAGGCGATGCCTTTGGGCTGAAATCCATAAATAGATCCGTCTGGCACCAAACCAGGATGTTTTTTCATATATATGTATGTGCACATTTACATGTATACATATGTATATTAGATTATTTTATATTCCTCCCCTTTTTTTTGTTTTGTTTTGTTCTCTTTTCTCACACGTGAAAATGTCTCAGGGCTTGGACGCTTTTGTTTTTTCTAGAGCAATATTCCCGCAACACAATGTGTCAAAAACAGAAAAAAACACTATTTAATATACTGTTTTAGTTTTCAATAATTGTCTTATGCTAATTTTTGTTTAAAAAAATGGAATTCTTTTATTTAATGGGCTTAAATAACTAATATATAATCAGAAATGGCATTGTATAAGTCACTTAACAATACATATGTTTCTATAATAGTAAGTACCGTATTGTTTCCAAAGGATAGTCTGAGGAGGCTATCAAGTGAAGCGCGTCATGATCCTGCATTTTTGGCACAAACACACTTGACCCCTAGGCCTGTTCAGACTCCCGGACAAAGTATCATCTCTACCCTGGGCAGCATCTGTGGGCCTCTGTCATGATGATCGATGTTTTATGTTAAACAATCTTTTTATATACATTTCAACGGACTACATATGCATTTGCCATTGATGGAGTGTATTCCTTTTGGTTACACATATCCATACATTGTTTTAATATATTCAAATAAATTCATGTTTTAACTTATGATTCAGCATGATTGAATTCTTCTTCACTTGGGACCAGTGGACAGCCGTGAAAGTCCTTTCTTTTTTCTTTTTTTCTTTTTTGTCTTTACATTACATATAGGATGTGGTGCCCCAAAACTTCAGTGCCTGTCTGAAACTTATGCTACTTATATACTCTGGCAGAATTATCTTCCAATGAGCATCTCACTTATGCAATATCTTCAATACCTTTGTTTATATAGTTTTGCTTATTTATATGCAGCCCAATGTCCAACTCTAATTGACCCTGGGGACCTGGGATATGCCCTTCCTGGGAGTGTGTGCCTGTTCACTGACAGACAGAACCATACTGACAATTAAATTTGTAATTATTCACTCTATTCATCCCTATCCTTGTTGCTTGCTACCATCAGTGTTTTTATCACTGTATATCCTAACAGAAATTTTCCCTACTGATTCCAGTGGTATATACATTTTTTGAAGATATCTATCCAGAACCTGGGAGCAGATGTCCGGAATGTTATCCCATTACAGTTAAGCTTTTTATATACAATAGAATTGTGTTTTTAAAGATTTCGTACGAACTGTCCCTTGTCTTGATGAACCTATTTGTACCAATACAATTAGTTATTTCATCATTTTAATCCATGCCTTAAAAGTCCATCTTCTTTTGCACGGTTCTGGTGGGAAGAACGGACAGATCTACTGCAATTACTATGAGTTGGAGTTCTAAAGCCTGTGATGGAACTGAGGGAGTAAGTATAACAACTTGTGGGGATAAATATATAAAACTGAAAAACTGCTTGCGCCGTAAGACAAAAACAAAACATTTTTGAAAATAAAAATAGAAATATATAAACACCAATCTAATGAGTATATATATATGACAGAAAATTGGGAAAGCTATTGGCTTTACACCAGAAGGCTGCTGTAACTTAGGCAAAACTACTAAAACATATTATAAACACAACTCCAGCGCCAACCCCGTGCAAATAATTAAACAATATTAAACAATATTAGACAGAATGTAGTCCATATTAGTATGTAAACATTCAACCGTAGTGATGGATATATAAATTAGTGAACAATAAAGTGCAAAAATAGTCCATAAATGTCCACAGATATTGTATATTCAGCTGATATATATGATAAAGTGACAATAGTGCTCTTCAGTGCTTCATACAAATTAGTGCAAATGTGCAAAAAGAAGTGCCAAGTGCCAGGACCCCTCTTGTGTCCTCACTCACCGGAAGAAATGGACCTACTGCTTTGCAGTCAGCAGGTCAAAAGAGCGGGGTGATGATTAGAGATGGTTCCTGGCTGAACACTGGAGCAGGTAAGTGTAGGAATGGTCCCCAAAATGAATCAATCCTTGGTAGCTCAAAAAACAAGGGAACACTCATAGTGTATACCATATAAAACTAATTTATTTGCGCATATGTATTCTACTTACAAGAATTTCCATGGTAAAACTGCATATATTCAATAGCACAACGTGGTGACTGATTTGCGAGCGTCCGCCTCTCTCACACCGCCGGCGGACGTGACGTGTACAGCTGAGACGGGCCGGAAGTGACGTCAACGCGTTTCGCTTCCTGTGTCAAAGCGTCATCATGGACATTGGTTTCCGGCCATCGCACATGAATTTATCCTCAGAGACACCACCCACACTGCCAGCCACGCTGAAGGGGGCCCTCCCTAAAGGACAAACACTTCCGCCCATCGCAGCCATCGTCACTAACATAAAACGCCACCTAACGGTGGAGATAGAAAGGTACAACACCCGCCAGACATGATGCATGACAATAGATGACAATGAAATATTGGGTATATATTACATAAATAAAAAAAAAAAAAAACCAGAGTCATATAAACATAGGGGCCAAGGCCATATCGAGCCTCTGCAAACAAACCTCAACATAACGAAGATTACAAAATAAAAGATATAAAATATATGAATAAAAACAATGTCCATATGAATATACCTGATTAATGATTAATTGATTAATGATGTAATAGTCACTCTACCAATTATGATCTTAATTCATCGTATTATACTGATAATAAAAAACATTAAACTAACCCAAGTGACATGGATCACAAGTAAATATAGAACCTAAAATATATAAGAAATGATGTGCTAAACTACAGTCCTGCTCACCATTATTGGCACCCATGAAGTTTATGTACATATTGTGGAATATCTACTGAAGGAAATGTATCAAATTAACCAACATATTACTACAGATAGCTTGTGTTTGACAAAAAACTGTAAATGATAAATAACATTTAAAAAGATAAACATTATGAGGAAAACAGAGAAAACCATAATGCTTGCCTTGTCAGTGGTATTGGCACCCTTTGCTGCAAATCAGTATGGAAACCCAATTTGGCTCACCTGTTGCAGATCTCAAATGAGGATCACCTGTGATGAATTGCCTCCACCCATGTGACCCAAATTAGCCAATAAATGAACATTTTGGTTTTATAAAAAGCCACCTGTTATTCCCTCTTCATGTGTGACAATGGTAAAGACAAAGGAGCTGTCTGACGACACCAGAAATGCTATTATTTGCAAGCACAAGACCTCCAAAAGGTATAAGGCC
>BLSH010305606.1:964336-983962 GCA_018402905.1 Glandirana rugosa | reverse complement strand
TCCCCTTACATAGGTAACGTCAGGTGGAGAAACTTTTTTCATGCACACATTTCAGATAGTAGGACAAACATTTACCAGTTTAGATCCTTTACTTATCGAAGGATTTAATAAACAAGACTTTTCCTCTAAGGATGACCTAATAGAGGGTAAAACGACTCCTTTGGAAGTTCCCTGAGTGCACACGGGAGGGTATACTACTCATATAGCAGTTATATAGAGGATTTGTAGAACTCATCTCAACTCGCTTGTGGACCTTCAAGCCCAAGACGACCAGGCAGGCTTGAAGCCCTGTTTCAGGCCCAGGCCCAGGCCTGCCTTCGTGCGATCGTTCGGGTTCCGTCCGGACCCGGACCCGGACTTTGTCCCGAAGTTCGGACGGACCAGCAGAACCCGAACTTCCAGGTGTTCGCTCAACTCTACTCAAGATGTTTAGGAGATATATTGACGATATACTCATCATATGGGAGGGCACACGTGAGTCCCTTGAAGGTTTCCTCAGCAAAATGGGAGATAATCCAGTAGGAATCTCCTTTTCAGAACAAATAATTTAGGAAGCTATTCATTTCCTAGATTTGACCATTTACAAACAGGATGATAGACTTTACACACGTACTTTTTTCAAAGAGGTGGACTGCAATGGATACATTCCCCTAGGAAGTTGCCACCATCCTAGATGGTTGAACAATATTCCGAGGGGACAAATGCTAAGAATCAGATGGAATTGCAACTCTCTTGATGATTATGACACGCAGGCGCAAGTCATTCTTGAACGATTTGTTGAAAAAGGTTACAGTAGGAAGGCATTAGAAAAGTAGCAAGCAGATGATTAGGAATACAGATAGAGAAACATTGTTTACAAATAAGCGACCTAAGGAACTCGATTTGGGCGTATCTTTCATGACTGGCTTTTTTAGAGAGTACAAGCAATTTGAAAACATTGTTCGGACCCATTGGCCATTATTATTGAGAGATGAAACGCTCCATGATATCTTACCTAAGAAACCTCATTTTATATATAAAAAACATCCATCATTACGTCTCAAATTAGCACACAATGTTATAGATCCCCCCGTTAAAACCTTCACTTTTCTTGACCAGGTGGGTTTTTTAGTTGTGGCAGATGTGTTATGTGTAGGGTCTCCCGGTTTCGACAACGGAGGACCACACACTTTACATCTGCAGCAACAAGTAGGTCCTATCAAATTAAAAAGTTTGTCACATGTGACACGTCTTATGTCACATATCTTCTCTCTTGTCCATGTGGCCTTCAGTACATTGGTCGTACCACACGTAAACTTAGGGATCGACTGAGGGAGCATGTTTATAATATCAAGAAAGGTTTTAAATACCATAGTCTCTCCAATCACTTTAGACTTTGTCATGATAGAGACCCTGGATGTTTGACTTTTTGTGGTATTGACAGAATTGAAAATCATTGGAGAGGGATCAACCTCACCAGGGCCATATCATGTAATGAAACCCAGTGAATCCATAGAATGGGCACCTTGGATCCGCTGGGGTTAAATATTGATTTAGATATCAATTGTTTTCTAGCCAACTGGTGAGGTTTCTGTACTTGTGCGACTCTCCTTCTCCCCCCCTTCCCCCCCCTTTTTTTCCTCCTTAGAGGTCATCGGTTTCCTACTTAATGGTTTGCCACGAATCGGACCTATATAGTTTAGCACATCATTTCTTATATATTTTGGGTTCTACATTTACTTGTGCTCCATGTCACTTGGGTTAGTTTAATGTTTTTTATTATCAGTATAATACGATGAATTAAGATCATAATTGGTAGAGTGACTATTACATCATTAATCAATTAATCATCTATCAATTTCTTTTGATATAATTTTTTTGCCCATTTTCGGTATATATGTGTGTGTGATGTCTGAAAATATAGACCATTATTATGAGGTCTGATGTCCCACACAGGTATATTCATATGGACATTGTTTTTATTCATATATTTTATATCTTTTATTTTGTAATCTTCGTTATGTTGAGGTTTGTTTGCAGAGGTTCGATATGGCCTTGGCCCCTATGTTTATATGACTTTGTTTTTTTAATTTTTTTATTTATGTAATATATACCCAATATTTCATTGTCATCTATTGTCATGCATCGTGCCTGGCGGGTGTTGTACCTTTCTGTCTCCACCGTTAGGTGGCGTTTTATGTTAGTGACGATGGCTGCGATGGGCGGAAGTGTTTCTCCTTTAGGGAGGGCCCCCTTCAGCGTGGCTGGCAGTGTGGGTGGTGTCTCCGAGGATAAATTCATGTGCGATGGCCGGAAACCAACGTCCATGATGACGCTTTGACACAGGAAGCGAAACGCGTTGACGTCACTTCCGGTCCGTCGCAGCTGTACACGTCACGTCCGCCGGCGGTGTGAAAGAGACGGACACTCGCAAATCAATCACCTCGTTGTGCTATTGAATATATGCAGTTTTACCATGGAAATTCTTGTAAGTAGAATACATATGCGCAAATAAATTAGTTTTATACGGTATACACTATGAGTGTTCCCTTGTTTTTTCGAGCTACCAAGGATTGATTCATTTTGGGGACCATTCCTACACTTACTTGCTCCAGTGTTCAGCCAGGAACCATCTCTAATCATCACCCCGCTCTTTTGACCTGCTGACTGCAAAGCAGTAGGTCCATTTCTTCCGGTGAGTGGGGACACAAGAGGGGTCCTGGCACTTGGCACTTCTTTTTGCACATTTGCACTAATTTGTATGAAGCACTGAAGAGCACTATTGTCACTTTATCATATATATCAGCTGAATATACAATATCTGTGGACATTTATGGACTATTTTTGCAGTTTATTGTTCACTAATTTATATCCATCACTACGGTTGAATGTTTACATACTAATATGGACTACATTCTGTCTAATATTGTCTAATATTGTTTAATTATTTGCACGGGGTTGGCGATGGAGTTGTGTTTATAATATTGTATAGATAAATGGCTAATTATGAATTATATATTTAGTTCTTAATTTCCTTTTTTCTTTTTACGACAGAAAGCAATATGGACTCTAAAACTGAGGAGGAGCAGGATGGGACACCAAATAATGAGGATTCCGAAATTGCTGAACACTCACAACCATCAAACTGTGCTAAACCTATGCTAATCCTAACCCTATGCTAACCCTATCCTAATCTTACTGTATGTTTATCCTAAACCTATGCTAACACAGGGATTGAGAACAGGTTTAGAATTATAGCATGGTGACTAGTGGGACTGGGATTAGGACTGTTGGGACTGGGATTAAGTTTAGGGGACTTTGACTTATAGGACTGGGATTATGGTTAGGGGATTGGCACTGGGACTGGGATTAGGGGACTGGGACTGGGACTAATGGGACTGGGGTTAAGGGACTGGGACTAGTAGGGCTGGGATTAGGGTTAGGGGATTGGGACTAATGGGACTGCGATTAGGGTTAGGGGACTAGGACTGGGACTAATGGGACAGGGGTTAGGGGACTGGGGCTAATGGGACTGGGATTAGGGTTAGGGGACTGGAACTAATGGGACTGTGATTATGGTTAGGGGATTGGGACTAATGGGACTGGGATTAGGGTTAGGAGATTGGAACTGGAACTAATGGGACTGGGATTAGGGTTAGGGGATTGGGACTAATGGGACTGGGATTAGGGTTAGGGGATTGGGACTGGGAGTAATGGGACTGGGGTTAGGGTTAGGGGATTGGGACTAATGGGACTGGGATTAGGGTTAGGGGACTGGAGCTAATGGGACTGGGGCTAGGGTAACATTAGGGTTAGGGGATTGGGACTAATGGGACTGGGATTAGGGTTAGGAGACTGGGACTAGTGGGACTGGGATTAGGGTTAGAGGATTGGGACTAGTGGGACTGGGATATTTTCACTTGCAATGCTCATCCGAGTGTAGTTTCTGAACTTTTCAGAGTTCACTCTCAAATCCTGATATAGCAACACAAATTGTCCTCTAGAGGTGTGCGTTTGGAGGATGGGAGAAACCCAATAGCGACGTAGCTGCCTCTGTTTCCGGATATGTTCCCAATACAGTAGCACAAATAGCAACAGAAGCTCAGCAAAATCCATCTTCTTTGTTCCCTTCTCTCCCCCCATGAGATACAAGGAAATGCACAGGAAATGATGTAGGGAAGTGGGGTTATTACCTAACATCATTTCTTCAAAAGTGCTTCAAAAACCCTTTCAAAATGTCAAGTGTGGTATGCTAATTTTAGCGCAGGAGAGGCAAAAACGCGTGTGCCTCAGTGTGAAAGGGATCTTATGCTAAATTCATCTAAATCTACTAGTCCATCTAGCACTACTCTCTCCAGAGTGTTGTTTAATGATGTCTCTTTCGTAGGTAAAGGTGCCACCCTAAAACAGGCCATACATCGGTCGAATTCATAAAGAACTTTCTTATGAAAATCATAACTAAGAATTTTCTTTCAAACTTCACACCATTAGTGGACTTCCACACAGATTTTCATGAGTGATAGGGCATGTTTGGGCATGTTGGAATTTTTTAGAAAAAAAAGCAAATTTCTAATCAATGATGGGAGAATTGTGTAAGAAATAAATGTGCATGAGCTGTGACCTGGAAATAAAAGAAGATTCCCGGCCACAAAAATTATTTTCTGTAGCAACATGAGGTGAAAATGAAGGCCCGGTTGGGTACATTTCGAAATCAATTGTGGTACAATCTGATCACAAAATTTCTGATTTTCGTAAGAAAATTCATTTGGTATTCAATCCATGTATGGCCTGCTTTAGGGTGGCACCTCTACCTATGAAAGATACATCCTTAGACAGTCTGGAGAGGGTAGTGTTAGATGGACTAGTGGATTTAGATGAACTTAGCATAAGTAACTAACACTTTGTTTTTCCAAGTTTCAAATAAATGTGCATAAAAGTGCACAGTGCTCATTTAAATGTCTGTATCAGTAAACCCGTGAACCAGAGAATAACTGTTCTTCCACACACAGTCCTCCAAAAGTGACAGGTGCTTCACAATAAATAAATAAATAAATAAATAAAATGTCTCTGGGTGAAATGATAAATCAATTGGACTATTTAAAATCAAAAACAGTCCTTCTCTTGTTAGTGATACATAAAAGTGACTGGTGCTCTTCAACTTCCACAGTGGAAGCCATGCTTGTGCTCTGATAAGCGCCTTAAGGAAATCCACTTACCAGAGAGAAGGCCCCACTAGGGGGTGTCTCACCTTAACAGTGTAAGCCACTGTGTAGCTTCTTTGGTCTTTGTCTGCAGTGCTTTCCTCTGCTTATTCAGCCAGTCCCTCCATGTAGTCCATATGTACAAAAAAAAAAAAATGGTACCCAAAATAGCACAGTACAGGCGGTCCCCAGGTTACAAACAAGATAGGGTCTGGAGGTTTGTTCTTAAGTTGAATTTGTTTGCAAGTCAGAACAGGTACAATTTTTAAATGTAGCTTCAGCCAAAATAACTATTTTTAATCTTTTTGGATAGCATAGGGAAGGGGTAACACCCCTGTAATGTTTGTTTTGCTGTCTATGTTTCTGTTCAGAAGTTTTCCCCTCACTTCCTGTCCCAATGATAATTGGATTTTGAAAATTTTGGGTTGTTGTGGAAGGATTGGTGATAAAGCATCAGTGGAGACATCTTTTTCCCATAATAACTCTTACAGGAGTGAATTTCCCTTCCTAGGGGGAGATTTCCTCTCACTTCCTATTCTCTCCCTCTGTTTGTAAGTAGGAGTCGTTTGTAAGTCAGATCTTTTTAACTAGGGGACCGCCTGTACTGTTTTTCAAATGTTTTATTCAAGTATAAATATGACAGTACACTTAAAAGCTGCTTTTAGCAGTCAGGGAGAGCTTGTGTTCCAAAACCAGGAAGTCCGCGTTTCACGGCTACGGACCGGAAGTGATGCAATGACTCTCTGAAGATCCTCCCTATGCGTTTCTTCACTCTGATGTCCCCTGGAGCTGCACCATCTTGCTCCACTTCCATATATTTATACTATGTGCTCTCCTAGCAACCATAGCCATGTGATTGGTGGCCATATTTGGTTGGTCTGTTTGTATTGCTAATTCCGCATTATTCTAATTGTTTATGTGCTAGATATTTATTCTGTTTGCTGTTATATGTTGGAACAAATTAAGTGAAGTGGGGTATGAATGTGCCGTCCCCCACGCTTACACTGTGAAGGCGGGACACCCCCTGGTGGAGCCTTCTCTCTGGTAAGTGGATTTCCATAAGGGGGTTATCAGAGCACAACCACGGCTTTCCACTATGGAAGTTGAAGAGCACCAGTCACTTTTATGAATCACTAACAAGAGAAGGGCTTTTTTTTATTTTGATTAGTCCAATTGATTCATTAATTTGTCTTGAGACATTTTATTCATTTTATTTATCGTGAAGCACCTGTCACTTTTGGAGGACTGTTTGTGGTAGAACAGTTATTCACTGGTTCACGGGTCTGATACAGACATTTAACACCTTCCCGACCGTGCGCCGTCTTTTCATGGCGGCAGTCGGGGAGCCCTGTCAGTGGGGCATGAGAGATCTACTGATCCCTGTCACTGGGATCAGTTAGATCTCTCATGCCCATGTTAGCCCAACCCCCCCACAGTAAGAACACACCCAGGGAACACTATTAACCCCTAGCTCTCCCCCTGCAGGTTAACCCCATTCACTGCCAATGACGTTTATACAGTAATCAGTGGACATTTAAATTTCTGATCGCTGAATAAATGTCATTGGTCCCAAAAAAGTGTCAAAATGTTCCGACATGTCCCCCCCCCCAATATCGCATTACCGCTAAAAATCGCAGATCGCCGCCATTACTAGTAAAAAATAAAAAAAAAATAAAAACCCCAGAAATGAATTCTCACCATCCGTAAACGCGGCCACTTTTGCGCAAACCAATCAATAAATGCCGATTGCAATTTTTTTTTATCGCAAATATGAGAAATTATATAAATCGGCCAAAAACGGTGAAAAAAAATGTTTTTTTATATTTTTTTTTTGGATTTGAATTTTAGCAAAAAGTAAGGTGGGGTTTTTTGCAAAATGGTCGCTCTTCTTTTGTTTATAGCGGCGATAAGAAATGACGCAGAGGCGATCAAATACCACCAAAAGAAAGCTCTATTTGTGGGAAAAAAAGGACGCAAATTTTGTTTGGGTACAACATCGCACGACCGCGCAATTGTCAGTCAAAGCGACGCAGCGCCGAATCGCAAAAAGTGCTCTGGTCCTAAAGCTGCAAAACCTTCCGGTTGGTAAGTGGTTAAATGAGCATGCCCTTTTATGCATATTTATTTGAAACTTGTTTTTACTTGTAAGCACTATAGCAAGTTGTTTTATACATGTATCACTGGTCATTTAAAAACACATTTTAGCACATATAACTGCAAAGAATTTTAGATTAATCTATGGCATTTCACATCAATGAGCAGCTCCATTCCTACTATTTTACACAAATTCTAACTAATCAGTCCCCACCTGACAAGGTGTAGGCAAGCGGAGGCAACAGCTCCCCACCACACCAATCTTCCCACCACTGTGCGGGGACACCCTGCTTTCTAACTATTTAAGCAGTTACAGAAACAGTACATGTAATACTGTCTGAATTACCAGGTGAAAATAAAGAAAAAAAAAACGAAAATAGAGAATGATTGCAGACACCACATATTACATTCTTGTTTTTGGTTTTAAATGCACTTCAGTCAGTTGTGGACTAACTGTCAGCTTAAAAATGTTTGGGTATTCTTCTCTGAAATCTGTCCTTAACAACCTTTTTGCTGACTGTACTGTCATTTGCAGATTTTGTTTTGTTTTTCATGTCACTTTTGTAAACTCAATGCGATGACTGTAGTGTATGCAAATCCCAGGTGATCAGCATTATTTGAAACACTCTAATCATCACATCTGGCACTACAATCATTACACAATTAAAGTTGTTTCATGTCCATTCTAATGTTTGCTAAAATATCAACTGAACCTAACCTGGTGGCATGATCAACACACCTAGTAAATTTTCAAATAAGGCTGGCATAGTGTGCAATATTAGGGGTACAGTGTTGGCCAGAAATATGGAGGTAAAATATTTAGGGGTACTTACATCAGATGATTGTAAAATGAGCAAACCATGTGGCCAGCCAGTGGGAAAATATAATTCTTGGATGTATCACTAGAGGAATCACCAGCAGGAGGAAGGAGGTCCTGATTCCCCTATATAGATCTTTAGGTATGACTACATTAATAACCAGATTGGGGAAGGAGGTCCCTAATCCTTTTTTATACATTTTTATTTATCACTAGAGGAGTCACCAGCAAGAGGATGGAGGTGTTTGATTCCCCTATTATAGATCTTTAGTTAGACATCATTTAAAGTACTGTTCCCAGTTCTGGAGACCCCACTTACAAAAAGATATTGATAGGATAGAAGCACAAGCACAGGAAATGATAACAAAAATTGTAAAAGGTCTGAGAGATAACATATATAAGAAAAAACCCCAAGAACTTAATGTGTACAGTCTTGAGGAAAGAAGAAAAAGGGGAGACATGACTGAAACATTTAAATACATTAAAGTGAAACTAAACCTATTGATTTAATGATTTCAAAAAACAGTTACATTCCCAGCATGCCGGTGATGCTATTTGTCACATTTGCTTGTGTTCTAAACCAAACCGTCAAACCATAAAATGGCTGATGTTATAACTGATCACATGTGCAGCGCAGTGGCAGTTAGAGATCAAACAGAGGCTATGATGGCAGCTTCGTTGTCTGAAAAGGATAGGTTTAGTTCCACTTTAAGGGTGTGATCCTGTATTGCTCTAAGGTAACCCACTGGGCCCTTTCACATTCATGGACCATTTGTTTCAGGCGCACCCGATCGGACCATTCTATGCATGAAGGTGAAAAACCTTTTCTGTTGCAGTGGCCCCCCAGAGCCCCCCTTTTACTTACCTGAGCCCCATCATTCTCATGCTGGGGACGAGCCTAACAGTTCCAGCCGCGGGTTCCGGTCCTCATTGGATAGATTGATAGAAGGGGAGCCATTGACTCCCGCTACTGTCAATCAAGTCCAGTGATGTGGGAGTCAGGGGGCGGGGCCGAGTCCTGCTGTCTGTGTCAATGGACGCAGCAGCAGGACATGGGAGCACACCTGCACGAGTCCCCCCAGGGAAAGCGCTTCCCTCATGGGGCACTTGAGAAAAGGAGGAGCCAGGATCGTTGCTGGGGGACCACAGAAGAGGAGGATCAGGGCCACTCTGTGCAAGACCGCTGCACAGAGGAGGTAAGTATGACATGTTTGTTATTTTTTTTAAAAAAAAGGACCTTTAGTATCTCTTTAAATATATATTTTTTTGGTTGGAATTCCTTTAAACAAATATTTCATAGTAAGCTAAACTGTATGAGTAGAGTAAAAGCATAAGGACAAACATGTTCTCAAAAGCATTCCCCAGTAACGACTTGTAAATCTGTTCTGGGCTTTAGTGAATACTTAACTGCATGTTCAGAATATATTGCATTATACAGGTTTCATAATATCTAGAAATAACTGGAAACACTTATTTCAAGGGAGTATTATAGGCTTACACCAAGAATATAACAAGGCAGTGGTATTAATCTGCATGCTTCGTTTTATTGTATTTTCCATGCAGCTTAGCAAACATTATGTGCCCTCCTTCTGTTGAATCCTTAATGTTACCTTATTATCACTTCTCTGCATATTATTAGACACACCACTTCCTTCAGGCATAATATACCATACATAATATACAGTATATATACTTCTTTTTTGCAGCAGCAGCAGCATTGATACAGTTCATAAAACTTTGCAAAATACTGCCATGTGATAAAACTGTGCAAATTAATTTTCACATTTTATTTTATCACTGAGATAAATTTTAATGTGTTTATAGTCATTGTTATTTATCTACGATATAATAATACAAAATGTAATTGCTGGAAAACATAAATATCTTGCACAATATTTTGTCCCGACTTCCTTTGTGGAAAAAGACTTTTAATAGCGCTCATAATTTAGTTTTCTGTATAAACAGCAAAAGAAACAGCATGATTGTCACACACCTGGTGGTGGAGTCTGGTTTGTGCAGGGAACAACCTATCTTACTATCCTGATTCGGGAACACCTGAATGTGGGAACAGTAGGCTTGGGAGTGCAGGGTGGCACGAGGGCTTGACTGGTTGCAGATGCAAGCGAGGTAGGATCCTTCCAAGGCTTATGCAGAGATGGTAGAATGGTGGTATGGGCTGGGTCAGCAATGGTCAGGCAAGGCAGTACAGGAGGAGCAGGCAGTAGAGTAGTTGGGCACAGGCAGGGCTGTCCATCAGGCGGGCAGCGTGGTACATGGAGAGCAGGCAGAAGAGTGGTCGTGGACAAGCCGAGGTCGGTGCAAGCAAAAAGCAAGGGTAATCTAAGGTCAAGCCGGGGTCACAGGAACTACTCAGGACACGGGATACACTGAAGAATGGACAGCACTGGCTGTCTAATGCTGTCCAGCTTAAGTAGATTGTCTGGCGCGCACCTGCCACGTGTGCACCCATGCACGCACCTCATGTGCTCCTGCATGCACCTGCGCAGAGGGGCAGCCGTTCTGCATAAGTCTTCCGGCTGTGTTCCTTGACATTGGCCCCCCCAAGGGGCAGCCTCCTGATGCCCAAGCAGGCCATCTTGACAGGGTGACTTCTCCAGAACGACTTGACACATTCCTCAGCATGAATATCGTCTTTGGGCTCCCAGGAATTCTCTGCAGGGCCATAGCCCCCTCCATTTGATCAGATACTGAAGGTTGTTACCCCTCTTCCTGCAGTCCAGAATGGATTCCACCTCAAACTCCTCCCCATTTACTAATATCAGCTCCGGTGGATTGGTACTTTGTCCTGTAAAGGGGTCTGGAACTACAGGCTTCAATAGGGTAACGTGGAAGACAGGGTGAATCCGTAGTGTATTGGAAAGTTTGAGTTCATATGCAAACATATTAATCCCGATTAATTTAGAACCAAGCTTCTTGGACGGGCAAGCCATCTTAAGGTTGGTTATGGCCAACCAGACCTACTCACTGGGTTCTAGGTTCAGTTCCCCCCTCCTTTTCTTATTGAAGGCTTCCTTTTAGCATTCCTGGGTTTTGGCTATGGTCTCTTGCAGCAGTTTACTGTTGTCTTCAAAGAACTTCACTGTCCTCTGTGCGACTGGTACGGGGCTTTCAGGAATTGAATTAGGCACGAAGGACAGATGGAAGCCGTAGTTTGCGAAAAATGGTGATTGCCCTTTGACTGAGTGAACGGTGCTATTGTACGCAAACTTGACTAGCAGCAACAAAGAGACGCAGTTGTCTTGTGAAAAGGAGGAGAAGCAGCGCAAGTATCATTCTAAGGTCTTGTTGGTCCATTTGGTTTGACCATTGGTCTGCGGATAGGATGAAGAGAAGGATAGTTCAATGCCCAGAGAGGCACACAGGGCTCTCCAGACTCTGGACATGAACTGGACCCCTCAGTCGGATATGATGTTTATTGGGATCCCGTGGAGCCTGACAATTTCTGATAAAGATCTCCGCTGTTTCAGAAGCATTAGGTGTTCCCTTCATAGGGAGGAAGTGGGCCATTTTAGTCAGTCTGTCCACCTCCACGATGGTGTACTCCTCCAATGGAGGCAACTCGACAATAAAATCCATGGCAATCATTGCCCAAGGTTTCTCTGGTATTGGGAACCGGTTTAACAGACCCCAGGCTCTGGTTTTGTTATTCTTGTTCCTGGCGCAAGTGAGGCAGGAGTTAACATATTTTTTGCAGTCCCCATTCACATGTGGCCACCAGAGCCAGCTCTGGTTGTAGCAGCTCTGATGTTTTCTGTGTGCCAAAGTGCCCGGGCCAATTTGTAATCATGGCAGATCTCCAAAACAGATAGTCGTAGGCCTTTTGGTATGAAAATCTTATTGTTATACTAAAGTATTCCATCCTTCTTTAGTAGCTTGTGATCTGGAGAACTGGTGGTCCTGACTAGAGACCGTTGGATTTGAGACAAAAGATCCTCCGGTGTTAGCAGGAAGTTTCCAGGCAGGAGAATTGTATCTGATGGAGTGGAGCTCTCAGGATCGCAGAACATCTGGGACTGGGCATCTGGTTTAGTGTTCTTTGACCTAGGTGTCAGGAATAGTCCCTCCAGCTGGTGGCGCTGTGGCTCAGGGATCCATGGACTGAAGTTCCGGTATCCACCAGCAGGTGTCAGTAAGGGCTCACCTGTTGATGACTCCTGAATCCATGGGCAGCAGTTCCAGTGTCCACCAGCGGGTGCCTTCCAAGAGCCAGCAGGCTGTGGGACTCACCCACACCCAGGTCCAGCTGGGAAGTTGCTATTTAAGGCCACTTCCCTCTTCCCTAAGCGTGTCACTATTCAGTTCGCCTCACTGCTGTCTTAGATCTTGCTTCAGCCTGCTCTGCTCTGCCCTGCTCTTGTCATATGCCTTGTGCTGTCTCCTTGCCTGGTATCCTCCTTGATTCCCTGTATACCCTGTGCCCTTGTCCAGAGTTAGCCTTAGTTTGCAGTGTAGGTTTTCGTCAGATTTTGGTTTTTGTTTGCTGGGGTTTGTTTATGTTCACTGTTTGCTGTGTTTGTTTATTACTGTGCACTGTTAATAAATCTCACCTTTTTAAGTTATATACCTGTTTGGTCTCAGTTTCCTGGTGTAGCTACGTGTCTGGTCTGCCAAGCTGCTGAATCCTGACACCAGGCCTGTACGTAAGGTGAAAGGTGAACCTAGAGAAAAAGAGTGCCCACCAAGCCTGGCATGGTCTCAGTCTTTTTGCTGTCCTCAAATACTCTAGGTTCTTGTGATCAGTGTAGATTAGGATGGGGTGTGAAGCCTCTTCTAGAAGAAGTCTCTGTCTCCTACATTGTAGTTCTTCTCTGGAGCCAACAGTTTACGAGAGAAGAACGCTACAGGATGCAGTAGTGCTTTGGGGCCTCATCTTTGTGAGAGGACAGCCCCCACTGCAGTTTCCAAAGCGTCTACTTCTAAGACGTAAGGTAGAGCCAGATCTGGTTGCTTCAGGACAGGTGCAGATGTGAACAGGTTCTTTAATTTTGTGAAGGCTTCCTATGCCTCAGTGGTCCAATGAAACCAGGAATTTTGCTTGGTAAGTTGGCTAATTGGAGAGATGATGGCTGAAACCCCTCTTATAAATTTCCTATAAAAGTTGGCGAACCCAACAAAGCGTTGGACTCCCTTTTTGTCCACCGGCACTGGCCATTCCTAAATAGCAGAGACTTTTTGCGGGTCCATGGTGATGCCTGTGACTGATATAACTAGTCCCAGGAATGGAATACTTGAGCATTCAAAGTCACTCTTATCCACTTTGGTGTAGAGCCCGTTGATGAATGAAATTATGGTACCAGGTTAATGTAATTGTCCTTCAGCATTGTAGCTGACTCCTTTTCCGCTCTGGTTTTCTAAGTGTGCTGCAGATAAATTCAGATTAGACCAGCAGCATAAATTGGTCATGATGGTATGAAGTTTGTGTAGCTCAAAAACATAGATATCTTGGTTATTAAGTCTGCATTTTAAAACATTTTTTAAACTTTCCATAGACAAGACATGATTGTTAAGTTATCTGACTTTTATTATCTAAGTTAAATGAGTACCACATTTCTGGAATCAGTAGAGATAAATAGTTTAGAAACCCCATCTGTAGGGATTGGCCGAACGGACCACTAACCACTATTGGGTTCGCACCAGAACTTTCGAACATTGCGAAAGTTCGGACCCGAATAACGAACCCCATTAAAGAGGAAGGAAACCCAGATTGGGTTTACTTCCTCTACATTCCCCTGAAAAGTAGATGCATAATGGCTACTATTCATCGCATAGTAGCCCATTATGTGCCACTTATCTGCAAATGAAGCCTGCAATGTCCAGCGCTGTCCCCTGTGCTGGCAGCATCTATCTTCAGCCCCTCTTCCTTCCGGGGCCGCGATCTTCGGCTCTGTGACTGGCTGGAGTCGTGTGATGTCACTCCCACGCACTGGAGCCGCCAGTCACGACACGATCACAGTGAAGAAACGGCACGGAGGCTGTTTCTTCACTGTGCATGTGCCAAAATTACGTGAGCACATCTAGTACACTGCATATCTCCTGAACCATGCAGGTTTGGGAGATATGCAGGGCACCTACAGGTAAGCCATATCATAGCCTTACCTGTAGGTTACAGTGGTTGTCACGAGTTGACAACCACTTTAAAGTCAATTGGACCCGAACACCAAAATCAACAGTGCCCATTTTGAAGACTTATATGCAAGTAATTGGGTATACAATGGTTATAGGAGTCCGGGTCCTGCCCTGGGGGACAAAAAAGTTTGTAAAAAACATAATTTTTAAATGAGCAGTGATTTTTTGAATTTTAAAGTGAAAGCATAAAAAATGAAAAATGACTTCCAATATAGGGGGGTCCCCTTAGTCTACCTGTAAAGTGGCAGATCTGTACCATGTCTAGAATCTGCTGCAGCAATAATTGCATTTATAAAGCCACAAAAAAATACATTTTCCCTGCAAGCTGCCTTTATTTTGCTCAGCAACAGCTGGGGAGCCAGTGTGTATGATGAGGGCACAATGTAGTGCACTGAGAACAAGATTAGGGATTTTTTTATAAATTCTGGTGTCACTACAACTTTGGATAGAAGTAATGGGTGCGAAAAATTGGGCTTTGGGTGTCGGTGGTGCCTTCACAGCATAACCTTATAGAGGTGCTATTCATGAAGGCAAAAATCGGCCTTTCTGTAAAAAAAATTGCAATGATATTCACCTGTCAAACTGGTCGACTGTCACGTTTGTTCGGCTATTCGCCGAATGCCTGAACAGCAACAGTTCGGCCCGAACTAATGCTCGGGCCGAACCGTTCGCCCATCCCTATCCATCTGATCACTATTCTCTGTCCCTAAATAAGCTGGTGCCAACCATATCTCTTTTTTGTTTTCTCCTTCTAAATTTACATAGGCAGGCAATCTGAGTTTACATAATGTCCAACCTTCCTTGTATGTCTATGGGTAGCTTATATGTGTTATTGGCTGAAATTATACACTCTCCAATACAGTTAAAACGGGTATATGTACTCTATAAGCAATAAAAATAATGTTGTATTCACCTGAACCAAGTGTATTGGCATGTTATACTATATGAAGCTGTTTCTGTCATGCTGTGCTGGGAATCTGAATTGCTACACCGAAATGTATCATTCACATTGCTTTGAGCCTGCATTCCCTATGCTTTTGTATGACTGCATTAACCTTCTCTGTCAATTTAAATGCTGAATACCATGCTGTGAGGTATAAAACATGAAACTAACCACCTTGCTTTGCCAGATTTATAGTCTTCATACGGTTTCTACATCTGTGGATCATCATGTGTTCACTCTATAGGGGTTGAGTTACTAAAGGGAAATAGGCTGTTTACTTTGCAAGGGAAGTTGTATTTTGCAAGATAATTTGCCCCAGAGTTTAGTGATTGTGGTGAAGGTTCACTTTATAAAGAATACCCAATCATGTGCAAGGAAAATAAAAAGACAGCATTTTTGCTTATCATGATTGGATGATGGAAGGCAAGAGAGCTTCACCTCATGCACTAAGCTCTGGGCATAATTACCTTGTAATGTACAATTTTCCTTGCAAAGTTGAAACGTCTATTTGCCTTTAGTAAATCAACCCATATATCTTGTGTAGAGTTGAGCGAACCCGAACTGTAAAGTTCGGTTTCGTACCGAACTTTCGGGTGTCCGTGTCCCGAATCCAAACCCGAATGTTTGAGAAAAACATTCGGGTTTGGGTTCTGGGTACTGGTATTTTATCACGCACATTGAATAGCTGCAGGGCAGCCAATCAACAAGCGTTTCACTGGTTTTCCCTACTAATGGCATGGCTGTGATTGGCCAGTGCATCATGTGACCCAGTCTCTATATGAGGCTGGAATCACAGTGCTGCATGTCACATGCTCTCGGGTTAGTGTAGGGAGAGGATGCTGCCGGCGCTGTGAGGGACAGATTGTGAGGGACAGATTGCAGTGATAATAACTAGGTACAGATTACTACTACTGCTTTGAGGGACAGATTGTAGATCTATAACATCTCATCCTGCATTACAGAAAGATCTGATTACAGAACGATCTCTCATCCTGCATTACAGAACGATCTGATTACAGAACGATCTCTCATCCTGCATTACAGAACGATCTGATTACAGAATGATCTGATACTGGACTAGGTAGAGATTACTACTGCTTTGAGGGACAGATTGCAGATCTAATAACATCTCCCATTTTCTTCCTTTTGCAGCCCTCTAGCACTTTCCAGGACTTTTTACAGTCATTTTTGTGCCGAAAAGTTCGGGTCCCCATTGACTTCAATAGGGTTCGGGGTCCGGGGTAAAGTTTGGCCGAACCCGAACGTCCAGGTGTCCGCTCAACTCTAATCCCCAACCTTCCAACCTTTTTGGCACCAGGGACCGGCATTGTGGAAGAAAGTTGTGCCAAGTCCCGGGGCACTGAACACATCACCTGCCACCATTTGCAGCTTGTCACTTGCCATGTCACCTGCCACCAGATGTGAATTGTCAATTGCCACATCACCTGCCACCAGATACAGATTGTCACTGCAGGCGGTGAGATATGATGTCATCTCTCTGCTCGTCTGCTGCCTCACCTCAGACAGTGCAGCCTTTGCACTGGGCTGCGGCCGGGAGGTTGGGGACCCCCATAATAAAAAATGATTTGTGAATATTTATGAATGTCAAAAGAGGATCCTCGATATGGACTACTGCTTGAACTGATTTTTTTTTTCAAATCACATTGTAATAGTCACAACATAAAGTAGAATTTTGTATCTTGGATAGAATAAGGGAGGATTATGACCTCCGCCAGATTTTTTAGCCATCTGTGTCCTATTGAGGGAAATCCTTGGTTGTCATCAGGGCTAGTCTACCTGTTGGAAGAATTCCCCTCTTTTCCTTTTCTGGTGACAACCCAAAAGGTAGGATTTTATTTCACTTTCAATGTTAACTGTAAACAGGGCAAAAGAAGAAGTTGAATCTCCCTAACTGGAACACAGACAGCAATAAAAACCTGAGAGATTTAATCCCTTTCCACTCTGTCCAAAGCTAAAAAATATAAATTCTCTGCCTTTCTCTGCCATCAAGTGTAGTATCTGTTCTTATCAGTGATCCAGTATGGGTGCTGTGCTGTCATTCTGGCTTGATCAAAGCTGGAGTGTCTGGCGATGTATCCCTGCTGGAGTGATGGGGGCTTGAAAGATTAGCACCAGCTGGGACAGAAATCGGGGTGCCCATAGGCAATTGGGGTAGTAATCCCCCCAGGCAAACTGGAAGAGCCCAGTACCTCATGATTTAAGTTGATCTACCTTGTCTGCCCATTGGCTGGGAAAGCAGAGTGTCCACTGTGTCTATGCCCCCTGGGAGTGGTCACCCTAGGGGTGCTCTTAGTAACACTTGGGTGTGGGACCCCACTGTGTGTACAGGCACATGGCCACAGTCACCAAATGCTTATTTTATGCACTGCACCTTTTAGGGCTGGGGCTTTTGGCTAAGTGGGGGACAATTTTTGTTTTCCAGGCCTCAGGGCCCGGCCAGTGCACTATTACATGGCCACTTTTTTATTATATTTTTTTCTCTCCCACTGTTTGTCACTTCTTTCACTTTTGTGTGTGTTTGCTCACTGGATTCTGGGTGTGATTCCTCTGGTTTGCCCTAACGTCAAGGGGGAGGATGTGTGGACCTAAGGTTCCTTCCTCTCCTGACCCTGGGTGGTCTCTCTTCAGGAGAGCCCTTTGACCAAGTATTCGATAGTCGCCTTCGGCTGACCTAGAAGAATGGGGTCTGCTAGGCCTTCTGGCTAGGCAGACCATGGAAACACTTTGTCCCTGTTAGAAGCCTTGCATTCCGGAACTAAAGCACACCCTTAAGTGCACTTTTTAGTGTGTGTTTCACATGCATGTTTTTTTGTTCACTTAATGGTTTTTCCGTTTCAGGTTTTTGCACCACCACGGACTTAAAAAAGGAATACTCTAAGATACACAGCTCTATAAGGTATCGGATCGACAATACATATATCCATTTAAATGACATATACAGTACAGTGCATGTGCTCAGCGTCATATCCAGAGGTTATCTTTGGGAAGTAGATGTATGAGTGCTGCCAGCATTGCTGCAGAGGTTGAAGGGGTGGGGGGGTCAGCCTGTCAGTGCTCAGACCATATGCCACACACTGCATCAAATTGGTCTGCATGGCTGTCGTCCCAGAAGGAAGCCTCTTCTAAACATCATGCACAAGAAAGCCCGCAAAAAGTTTGCTGAATACAAGCAGACTAAGGACACGGATTACTGGAACCATGTCCTGTGGTCTGATGAGACCAAGATAAACGTATCTGGTTCAGATAGTGTCAAGTGTGTGTCGCGGCAACCAGAGCAGTACAAAGACAAGTGTGTCTTGCCTACAGTCAAGCATGGTGGTGGGAGTGTCATGGTCTGGGGCTGCATGAGTACTGCGACACGTGGGATCTACAGTTCATTGAGGGAACCATGAATGGCAACATGTACTGTGACATACTGAAGCAGTGCATGATCCTCTCCCTTCGGAGACTGGGCCACAGGGCAGTATTCCAACAACAACCCCAAACACACCTCCAAGATGACCACTGCCTTGCTAAAGAAGTTGAGATTAAAGGTGATGGACTGGCCAAGCATGTCTCCAGACCTAAACCCTATTGAGCATCTGTGGGGCATCCTCAAATGGAAGGTGGAAGAGCGCAAAGTCTCTAACATCCACCAACTCCATGATGTCGTCGTGGAGGAGTGAAAGAGGACTCCAGTGGCAACCTGTGAAGCTCTGGTGAACCCCATGCCCAAGAGGGTTAAGGCAGTGCTGGAAAATAATGGTGGCCACACAAAATACTGACATTTTGGCCAATTTTCACTTAGGGGTGTACTCAATTTTGTTGCCAGCGGTTTAGACATTAATGGCTGTGTGCTGAGGTATTTTGAGGGGAAAGCAAATTTACACTG
Source organism: Glandirana rugosa (assembly GCA_018402905.1). Taxonomy (NCBI): domain Eukaryota; kingdom Metazoa; phylum Chordata; class Amphibia; order Anura; family Ranidae; genus Glandirana; species Glandirana rugosa. The sequence continues at coordinate 964,889 of BLSH010305606.1, read as the reverse complement.
TTATACAAGCTGTACACTCACTACTTTACATTGTAGCAGTGTCATTTCTTCAGTGTCGTCACATTAAAACATAGAATAAAATATTTACAAAAATGTGATGGGTGTACTCACTTTTGTGAGATACTGTATATACGCTAGGAAGGTACATATATATTCTTACACTGCCTGAATAGACTCTATATACTATACACTGACTGAGCTGTATATAGTCTACGCTAAAGGCATTGTAACATATATATATATATATATATATATACACTAGGAAGGTACATATATATTCTTACACTGACTGAACGCATGCTATATACTATACACTGAATTAGCTATATATAGTCTACACTAAAGGCATTGCATTATATATAAATACTATGGAACGTACATACAATATATATTCTTGAACTGCCTGAATGGACTCTATATACTATACACTGACTGAGCTGTATATGGTCTGCACTAAAGGCTTTGCATTTTATATATATATATATATATATATATATATATATATATATATATATATATATATATATATATATATATATATATATATATATTT
>BLSH010305606.1:921475-940809 GCA_018402905.1 Glandirana rugosa | reverse complement strand
CCCCCCACCGCTGCTCTGTCTCCTAGTGTTAAAACTGTAATTTCTGAATTCTAAACAACATGGTGGATGGGCCCTTTCACACAGCCTGGTGAGGTACCCAGTCCGCATTATCATCACAATCATCTCTGAATTAAAAAAGTAACATATAAATGTGTAAATCCATACATTCACAAAACTCAAATGTTTATGCTAAAACGATAGAGGCTGGTATCAGCCTCTTGCAGCTCCTGAACAGCAGGGCTGGAGTATGAGAGGAAGAAGCAGGTGCAGATCAGTTCATGTGCAGACAAGCAATATGCTAATAAGAACAAAGAGCAGAGTGTCAAAGAGATGAGATTGTCACTTTGCTGCTTTGTCTTTCCCTGTGCTGTCACAGGCTGTGGTGGTTCCAGGATTACCTGAGCACAGAGGAGGTGGGTTGAATGAAGCTGGCCATCAGATTGGGGACACCTAGCAGCAAAAATTGAGTAGGAAATCACTGGATGGAAAATACATAGTGCATATTATTCTATCTATAAAAGTCTATCAGACTTTTCATTTTTATCTTGTTATTTTTTTGGTGAAGTTCTTTTGGTGAAGTTCTGCTTTAAAATTACACCCACCTTACATATGATCGAGCACTGAGGCCAGTTATAACATGACACTGTAATTGAACAGTACCTGAAGTATTTTGGTGTTGAAAAAAGTGCTGAAAGATTTTAGGAAGGATTCACAGCGCTGGGGAACAATAAGAAATTGAGAAGTATTGTAAACAATGTCTAGTTTGTCAAATGTTTGCATCCCTGCCCCACTTTCGGTGTTCCCTAGTGCCCTTAGCAATAATTGAAGTTTGCCCTTTAAGAGAATTGCCATGCCAATTGTGGGTCCACTGACCAGGTCTGCCCAAGGCCATCAACATATTCTGTTTACTATGGATTACGCTACCCCATTTGGAGTTCTCTCCTTTTGAATTGCTCTATGGTAGACATGTCTTAAACCTTTCAAGACCTCTGATTCTCTGATGCATCTATGTTTTGAACCTCTACCTGTCTGGCAATTTAGGCTTACCTGAGACAGTTAGTGCACTTTAAATTGGGAGCAGACATGGTGTATCTGCTAGAGCTATAGTTTGTAATGTTTTGAAAAAAACTATGTGTTTTGGAGCTGAGAAGCTTTAGGTTTGTGCAGCCTGTTAGGCCTGTTGTTGTATAATTAGCATTGGGGCACGGCCAGTTTCTGTTTTGAAGTTCTATCTCTTTTTGAGCATTGGAAAGCACCTTGATATAACTTGTAAATAACATAAGCAACCTGTTTTTTCAAGACAATATTAGACTAAACCTAAAAGGTTGCTCACCCCAAAGAATGACACCCACTACCTACATCCAGCTCACACTTTCTTAATTAAGAAGAAGTCTCTTCTATCCAGCCATGAAGCTTGCATGGAACACAAGGAAAATAGATTATGTAGGAACAATACACACATCATTGGCATTCCAGAATGTACTGAAGGCAGAGACTGTTGATTTTACAGAAAACTGGTTGGTCAACACCTTTGGTGAAGCAAGCTTGACTTGACAGATAGTTTGCCATTGAACAGGTACACAGAGCCCCAGCTTGTTCACTGATTTCAGGGCAACCATTGCACCCATTCCTCCTCAAATTCCCCAATTACAATGATAGAGATACAGTATCATACTAAATAATGGTATTCTACAACAAATTACCCATTACTAAGGATAAACAAGTTGCTCTAGTTCCTTCAACATGTTTTCTTGCTTTCTGTGGTTGTTTCCACTGGTACCACGTTTCTTGAACATAAACACTGACATTGTCATCTGTTCTTAGGACTGCTAACAGATTCCTTTACTAGAACACATATTGGTAAAAAGAAATAAAAAAAACACACGTTTCTAGAAGTTGTTCATTTAAAAAAAAGTCCCTCATTGTAGATTCATCATCAGTCACATTGTCCAACCAAAACCAAAAAACACACTGACTAACTCACATCCACCGACTGTTGGGTTCTTTTGAGATCGCCCTGAACTGTCATCTGGAATGCAAACAAAGTGGCAAGGAGAGCGGCTCACATCATCAATTAAATATGGCCATGACTAGAGTTGATCGAACCTCTGGAAGTTCGGGTTCTGCAGGTTCGGCCGAACTTCGGGACAAAGTCCGGGTTCGGGTCTGGACTTGACCCGAACTTTGACCCCGACCCCGAACCCCATTGAAATTAATAGGGACCCGAACTTATAGGCACAAAAATGTCTATAACAAAGTCCTGGAAAGTCCTAGAGGTCTGCAAAAGGAAGGAAAATGGGGGTAAGGGTCGGACAAGTGCCCTACAAAGAAATGGGGATAGGGAAATAACTTAAAATAATTTTGAATCTGAAATCACATAAAAAAATAAAAAATGGAGGTGGATGTGGGGTTGGAGGTTGAGGAGGCGGTGAAAGTGGCGGTGGAGGAGGAGGAGGTAGCCAACACAGTTTTTTTTTATTTTTGAATTTTTTTTGTTTTTTTTCAAACCAGCAATGTAGATGCACTTTTTAATTTTGTGCAAGAAACAATAATATGTCCCTTTAAGCAACAGTAGGAACCTCTCCCTATAGAACTAGGAGATGATTTTACATTCTAAAATCATCTCCAAGTTGTACATAAAAAGTCTCCAGCTGTTGCTTTAAGGGAAAGATTATTGTTCTAAAATCATCTTGAAAGTTTGTGGGAAAAGCCTGTTTCAGCCGCAGAGAGCCATATTAGTGTTCTAAAATCATCTTCACAGTGTGTGGGAAAAGCCTGTTTCAGCCGCAGAGAGCCATATTAGTGTTCTAAAATCATCTTCAAAGTGTGTGGGAAAAGCCTGTTTCAGCCACATAGAGCCATATTAGTGTTCTAAAATCATCTTCAAAGTGTGTGGGAAAAGCCTGTTTCAGCCGCAGAGAGCCATATTAGTGTTCAAAAATCATCTTCAAAGTGTGTGGGAAAAACATGTTTCAGCCGCATAGAGCCATATTAGTGTTCTAAAATCATCTTCAAAGTGTGTGGGAAAAGCCTATTTCAGCCGCAGAGAGCCATATTAGTGTTCTAAAATCATCTTCAAAGTGTGTGGGAAAAGCCTGTTTCAGCCGCATAGAGCCATATTAGTGTTCAAAAATCATCTTCAAAGTGTGTGGGAAAAGCCTGTTTCAGCCGCATAGAACCATATTAGTGTTCTAAAATCATCTTCAAAGTGTGTGGGAAAAGCCTGTTTCATCCGCAGAGAGCCATATTAGTGTTCTAAAATCATCTTCACAGTGTGTGGGAAAAGCCTGTTTCAGCTGCATAGAGCCATATTAGTGTTCTAAAGTCATCTTCAAAGTGTGTAGGAAAAGCCTGTTTCAGAAGCAGAGAGCCATATTAGTGTTGTAAAATCATCTTCAAAGTGTATGGGAAAAGCCTATTGCAGGGGCATAGAGCCATATTACTGTTCTTCCAGCCGCATAGAGCCATATTATTGTTCTAAATTTTAGAACACCAATATGGCTCTCTGCGGCTGAAACAGGCTTTTCCCACACACGGTGAAGATGATTTTAGAACACTAATATGGCTCTCTGCAGATGAAACAGGCTTTTCCCACTCACTTTGAAGATGATTTTAGAACACTAATATGGCTCTCTGTGGCTGAAATAGGCTTTTCCCACACACTGAGAAGATGATTTTAGAACACTAATATGGCTCTCTGCGGCTGAAACAGGCTTTTCCCACACACTTTGAAGATGATTTTAGAACACTAATATGGCTCTCTGCGGTTGAAACACGCTTTTCCCACACACTTTGAAGATGATTTTAGAACACTAATATGGCTTTATGCAGCTGAAACAGGCTTTTCCCACACACTTTGAAGATTATTTTAGAACACTAATATGTCTCTCTGCGGCTGAAACAGGCTTTTCCCACACACTTTGAAGATGATTTTAGAACACTAATATGGCTTTATGCGGCTGAAACAGGCTTTTCCCACACACTTTGAAGATGATTTTAGAACACTAATATGGCTTTATGCAGCTGAAACAGGCTTTTCTCACACACCTTGAAGATGATTTTAGAACACGAATATGTCTCACTGCGGCTGAAACAGGCTTTTCCCACACACTTTGAAGATGATTTTAGAACACTAATATGGCTCTCTGCGGCTGAAACATGCTTTTCCCACACACTTTGAAGATGATTTTAGAACACTAATATTGCTTTATGCGGCTGAAACAGGCTTTTCCCACACACTGTGAAGATGATTTTAGAACACTAATATGGCTCTCTGCGGCTGAAACAGGCTTTTCCCACACACTTTGAAGATGATTTTAGAACACTAATATGGCTTTATGCGGCTGAAACAGGCTTTTCCCACACACTTTGAAGATGATTTTAGAACACTAATATGGCTTTATGCGGCTGAAACAAGCTTTTCCCACACACTTTGAAGATGATTTTAGAACACTAATATGGCTTTATGCGGCTGAAACAGGCTTTTCCCACACATTTTGAAGATGATTTTAGAACACTAATATGGATTTATGCGGCTGAAACAGGCTTTTCCCACACTTTGAAGATGATTTTAGAAGAATAATCTTTCCCTTAAAGCAACAGCTGGAACCTTTCCCTGTACAACTTGATGATGATTTTAGAACACTAATCTTTCCCTTAAAGCAACAGACTCTACCTAGTCCAGTCAGATCGTTCTGTGCAGCAGGATGAGGTGTGCAATCTGTCCCTCAAAGCAGCAGTACTAGTATCTCTCCCTAGTCCACAATCAGATCGTTCAGTAATGCAGGATGAGATGTTCTGTAATCTGTCCCCCACAGAGCCAGTAGCATCCTTTCCCTAAACTATCCTGAGAGCATATGGCATGCAGCACGGTGACTCCAGCCCCATATAGAGGCTGGGTCACATGGTGCACTGGCCAATCACAGCCATGCCATTAGTAGGCATGGCTGTGATGGCTTCTAGGGAAAACCAGTGAAACACTTGTTGATTGGCTGCCCTTGGCAACTTTTCAACACATGTAATATAATACCAGAACACCGGACCCGAACCCGGACTTTTTTTGAAAGGTCCGGGTCCCAGACACCCAAAAGTTCGGTACGGACCCGAACTTTACAGTTCGGGTTCGCTCAACTCTATCCATGACCTTATTAAAGCAAAGTCAGGGACCAAAAGGCAGAGAATTCAGCAGCTATCCTCTTTGTTTACATGGTCAGACCAGAAAATTAATGAGGCTGGGTGATATCACTTGCTTCTTTAACAAACATTTGCAGAGAAAGTATAAACAGTATATACAGTATATATTGTACTGTATACTAGTGGTGAAAATATATATGATGTTTGACTCCCGCTAAGTGGGCTTAAACTTGGACAAATGAATGAACATCCAAACAAGCAAAGTTCAATCTAAACCACGTTTAGTCAACACTTTACAGGACAAATGGGAAATCTTATTTTTTCATACCACTGACTCTTTGTATAATGGCTAGACATATTATCATAGTCTCATGAAATCTCTGAGGACTCAAAGATCCTAACAAGAGAAATGCACTGTTTACTACTCTTCACACTTTTCGCCCTCTATAATGTTTACATTGCTCAAACGTACCAAATTTAATACGAGATACTACTCAACGTGCTTTTCTTTTTTAAAGGGAGTAATGTGCAAATGCAATATTCCTACAAAGATGCACAAATAGATCATTAATTGAGCGATGGATAAACACTTCCCAGAGCTTGCATCCCATATTTTAAGTCCAAACTCGATTTGTCAGATATTTATCTAGAAATAGGCTTGCAAGATTTGTGGAGGGACCATCATTCTATTTGTAAACAGTGTTCATGTTAGTCTAGCCCATACTCCTTATTATCAAATATCTGGCCTTAGGTAATACTGAATTTCTGCCAAGCATCTTGTTTCAGCTATGGGGATGTAGGCAGGGCCATATTGTATCTAGCTTAATAGACCTCCTGGACCAGTGCTTAAGACGGTAGGGTAGGGGGCTAAGCTTCACCTTTTACAAATTGGGATAAGCATGTTTTTGTTTCCCTCCTCTGCCTATTTATTGACATTTGTGCAAGAGAAATGTAGAGGGAAAGGGGGGCTGGAGATGTTGAGAAGCATCAAAAGGTTCTTTATAGTTCAGAAACATGAAACTACCTTTCCTGTTGCTTGTTTGGTAATCTCCACAGTTTAAAAGTAGTCCTGCGTATAAAGCAAACCCCATGCTGCCTTAAAGCGGAGTTCCACCGAAAAGTTTTAAGGAGTCCTCACGCCCTGACATGATACATTTGGCATATCATTTTTTTTGGGGAGAGGGGTGCGTACCTAGTTTTGACAGGTACCCAGCTCCCGCTTCTTCTCAGCCGCCTAGGTGACTCCTCCTCTCCCCCTACCTCCTGGCAATCTTCTGAGACACATCACTGGTTCCAGAAGATTGCTCGGTCATTCAGGACAGCGCAGCGAGACTTGCATATGCGCAGTGCACACTCGGCTGTGAAGCCGCAAGCTGTTACAGCCGGGTGCCCACACTTGCAATGCTGGCGCTGTGGAGAGGAGAGGGAGAGAGGCAAGGATTCGGGTGGCCGCATCTCTGGACCATGGGACAGGTGAGTGGCTGTTTATTAAAAGTCATAAGCTACACTTTTTGTAGCTGCTGACTTTTAATAAACTGAAAAACGAGTGGAACTCTGCTTTGAGTGCATTTCTAGCAGTAATTTATACAAAAAATTTCACACGACGCAAAGATCAGAGCTTTATGAAGGGTGTAATTAGTCAGTACAGGTGAAAAGTGAGACTAAGCAGCATGCTGCTAAGATTTACCACCCTGGTTAGAGAACATATGTAACACACTGCATTGTTACTGATTGCATTGTAAAATGGCCACAAGATGGCAGTGCTCTGCACTTTAGTTGGCACAGGAACTAGTATAGCAATGCTAAGAATGTTGTACCTTGTATGCTGCAGGCAGGACTTCTTCATTCAGATAAGTCGGAATAGAACTACAGACCCTACGTCTGTGAGCAAAGGGGCACAAGCCAATAAAAATAAGAGCCTTTGGGGAACCTTTGGGGAGGAGAGGGGAAGACCAACAAAAAGGCAGGATGTGTGTGAGAATGGAGTGCTGATCTGGGAGGATGCCGGACGATCAGATTGGGCCAGAGAACAGAGAGGGGGATTTTCAGAACTCTGATTGTACTGTGAGACAGGTTGGTTGATCCTGCAGGCCGACAGGTTGGGACATCACCACCGGAACCACTACATCAAGGGGGAGCAGGGAGAAAGGAGAGCCCCTCAGCAACAAGGCAATCATTTCCCACCACTACCTAGGGTTGCCACCTCATCCCTTTAAACCCGAACACACATGAATTACACCATTTCTGAGGCAAACTTAATGCAGATAAGGCACCAAGTGAGTTTAATTACCAGATTATTTATTAAGAACCTGTGTAATTAATATGTGTTCGGTTTTAAAGGGATGAGGTAGCAACCCTACCACTACCATTAAGGACACAGACTGCCACATAGAGACACAGATTCTGTATCCAAATCAGTGCTGCGGCCTATCTACACTAGCTAACCATTGGAGTACTGCATGCAGGATATCATCCTTCCTTAATACTTTCTGTTTGGCTGATTAGGCAGGAACTGTAAATGTATAATAACTCAGGCCTATTCTATCCAAAGCCATAAGTTCCACATGCCAAGCTCTGCTCTTAAAGGGACACATTACTGTTAAATTCTACTCCTACCTTTCCTTTCAGCTTGAATAACCTTTATAGACCCCTGATGTCTTTAAAGTAATTTCCAAAGGGGACTACACCTCCATTCTGCACCAATGTAAAGAGCTCCAACAAGCCAGCAGAAGAGTTCCTCCCACATTATATCATAGGTTCTATATGGGATAATGTAATTACCAAAACCCTCAGAGAGTTAAACTCTGGTTCTGGCTACTGGGAGCCCACAAGCAAGCTATCGTAACATCCCTTGCACTCTCCCTTTTGCTCATTTGGGAAAATCCTCTCAGTAGCAGAGCCATGTCTACATTCTCAGTCCTGCAAGACAATTGGGTCTTTCTAAAGTGGCACTGTCCTGCATTTTATTGCTTGTTTTGTTATATGTGTTTTTCTTTGGTGCATAACAGACGCCGATTTTGTGCCTATACTACTGCCAATCTAATATTCCATATAAACAAAATATTTTCTTCATCAAAAGTGGTGTGCTTATCCTTTATGTGATAACAAACGTGACATCTGGTTGCAGGTTACGGTGGTGTCAGCAGAGGTTGTGCCTCACTCAGGGCTCAGAAGTGAACAGGGGTTCCGTTATACTCAACGGCTTCTAAGGGGGTAGTGTAACACATGTTTGAAGGACAACACAAATAGGAACTGAAAGTGAAACATCATGGCTTGTGTTCAAGGGCTCTGTGCAGTCTGCTGATAAATCCAAAGAACAATACAATAAAAAAATTCTATTAATAAAAAAGATATTGAAAGTTGCTGGTATTTAAGGAGACAGTAAAGGAAATAGGAATAAACTTCATACGGTAACTGAAGAGGATAAAGCAATATAGTCAAAGAAGGAGGGCAATACAAAAATAATTAAGGCAGCACAAATGTGAGAAAAAGCATTATCTGGACAGGAGAAAGGACAAGAGCAAAAAAAGAGCAGTAATTGTCAGGCAGATAAGGATTGCATTAGGAAAGAAAATAAACATTCTGTTCCTGCAGCACAATGCAGATTCAGCAGGTTTCCTTCAGCTCCTCACTGCTTAAGTCTCTTCAGGTTTCTGCAAACTGTTCCAATAAAGAAAGAAAAGAACTGTTTTGTAACTGGCTAGTGCTTTGTGTTTTCTGCCAAGATTTCCGACAACACAAAATCTAGTGGTAAATAAAATGTTTGTGAGAATATTTAAGCATCCATGCATCATTCGCTTCACCCATCTTTGTTATTCACACAGGGATTTATTCTGTCTTCCACTAAAGAAAAGTATATTAATCCTTTTATCCCTGTGACCAGCAACACATTCAATAAAGCAGCAGCTGTTGATTAAAAATGGATGACAATATATTTTTAAACAGTAGAGATGAGATTTGGATTCACCACTATTATGGGTTTGAGGTGAATCCTGCGTGTCTGCATTTAACGGACCTGGCATACTAATACAGGAATTCACCATATTAACCATAATGCACTGTTTGACCTGTGAATTTAGGTCAGCTGGCTTAGGAGGACTTTTGGATAAGTCAGTCCCCACACTAGAAAAAGATTTAGCTGTGATTGTAAAGTCATAGAAAGTGCTGCTGATAAAGTAAAGTAGCAAAACGCTGTATATCTTGGAGAATTGGAGGTTGGAGAAGGGAAGGGAAGGGTTTCTATTTTCATACTTGGTTACATCTTATGCTGTTGATGTCCTGGCTTGCGACCGATGGCGCTGGACAGCTTAGACCAGAGCTCTAACAACCAGCCAGTGCTGGACACCGCTCTGAAAGATATGTTAATATCTCTTAGAAGTACATTACACTCAGATATGATGTCCTGAATACAGCATTTTAAAACTGAATTGTCAGCAATAGAAAACAGAGTGACACAAGTGGAGGCTAAGATGGGAGAATTTGCGAACACCATCAAAGATTTGATCAACGTTAATGATGAAACCGAATCCAATCATCAGTGGGTTAAAGCCAAGCTTGCAGACTTGGAAGACAGATCCAGGCATAATAATATCAAAATAAAAGGGATCCCTGAATCTGTCAACACAGGAGAGCTGAGGGCCTATGCAGAAGCGCTATTTTTCTCCATCTTGTCAAATCTCACAGAGACTGAGATTATTATAGACCGCATACAGCGGTTGCCAAAACCATCCTTCATCCCTGCGCATGTACCCCAAGATGTACTTCTCAGGATGCACTTTTTCCATGTGAAGGAGCAAATTATGCAGACAACCCGCAAAATGAAACATCTCCCAGAAGTGTTCGTTGATCTTTCACAACATACTATGCAGCTGAGAAAGAACCTCAACACAGTCACCAAAATGCTGAGAAACAACGACATTCCATACCAATGGAGATTCCCTACCAAGCTTCTGATTAATTGGAAAGGCAGCTCCTATACTATCACATCCCTAGAAAAAGGTCTGCGGCTACTTAAAACAAGAGATATCATCCCTTCCCAGTCCCCACCGGAAAGTCGACAGAGAAATAATGCAAGGAGAGGGCCAGAGGCCTCTCAGTGCCCATCTTTGCCACATATCAGTGCCCATCATTGCTGCCTATCAGTGCCCATCTTTGCCACATATCAGCGCCCATCCTTGCTGCCTATCAGTGCCCATCTTTGCCACATATCAGTGCCACCTCTCAGTGCCTATCTTTGCCACCTATCAGTGCCGCCTCTCAGTGCCCATCTTTGCCACATATCAGTGCCCATCATTGCTGCCTATCAGTACCCATCATTGCCGCCTATCATTGCTGTCTATCAGTGTCCATCATTGCCAACTATCATTGCCGCATATCAGTGACCATCATTGCCGCCTGTCAGTGCCCATCATTCCGGCATATCAGTGCCACTTGTCAGTGCCCATCTTTGCCGCATATCAGTGCCACCTCTCAGTGCCCATCTTTGCCACATATCAGTGCCCATCATTGCCACCTATCAGTTCAGTGCCCATCATTGCCACCTATCATTGCCGCATATCAGTGCCCATCGTTGCCGCATATCAGTGACGCCTATAAGAGACCATCATTGCCGCCTGTCAGTGCCCATCATTGACGTATATCAGTGCCATCATTGCCGCATATCAGTGCCGCTTATTAGTGCCCATCATTGCCGCCTCTCAGTACCCATCTTTGCCACCTATCAGTGCCGCCTCTCAGTGCCTATCTTTGCCACCTATCATTGCCGCATATCAGTGCCCATCCTTGCCGCCTATCAGTGTCACCTGTCAGTGCCCATCATTGCCGCCTGTCAGTGCCTATCATTGCTGCATATCAGTGAACATCAGTGCAGTCTCATTGGTGCATATCAGCGTTTTTTTTCAAAATTTTCGGTCTTTTTTTTGTTTATTTAGCATAGGACAAAAAAAACCCAGTTGTGATTAAAGAGAAAGAAAGTTCTATTTGTGTAAAAAAATTATAAAAATGTCATCTGTGTACAGTGTTACATGACCGTGTAATTGTCATTCAAAGTGTGATAGCGCTGAAAGCTGAAAATTGGCCTGGGCTGATTAAGGGGTCTCTGATCTAAAAAAATCTCAGTAAATGAATTGCTGCTAGCACCCATGTGTGTTCCTACACCTCAAAAAATGTAAAAAAATGTGGCATCCCCCCTAATTATATTAATTTGTATGTGAAAAAATAATTGTAAATGATGGTGGAAACCCCCCCCCAAGGGTAATTGGTCACTGAGGGGTCGCTGATTAAGGGGCCTATGATCTAAAAAAAACTCAGTAAATGAATTGCTGCTAGCACCGATGTGTGTTCCCACACCTCAATTTTTTTTTAAATTCTGCGCACACCCCCCCCCCCATTTATATTAATTCATATATGAAAAATGAATTCTAAATGATGGTGGAAACCCCCCCAAGGGTAATCTACATATTAATACACTCCAATCTTATTCAAACATATATAATGTGTAATCTTGATACACATAATACTTTATCAATAGTCGTGGAAACCTCCAATCCATTCCAAAATTCCCTGTGCTAATATCACACTTAGAAAGGCCTTTTGAGTCCTTTTGTAAAGTAGCGCCAGCTGCGCCACTGGTGGGCAAAGCCCTCTTCAGCTCAGTTAGGAAGAAAGAGAAGGGGGGCCAATATCATGAAGTACGTTCACTTTAATGGTAAAAACTTAAAAAACAAGTAAAGGTTGCTTACATGCGGTTACAAGGTGCAGGGGACGCCGTTTGCGGTCCAACTGCGTTGCACAGAGTGGATGTGACGAGCTGGCGCTATTTTACACCCAGGAAGAAGGAGACCACTGAGGCTGGGACATCTTAGCACCTGAAGTGCAAATGATTTCTGTAATGGGAATCACTTATATCTGGTGAGTAGGGTGGATAATAGCTGGATATTACTGCGCATGAATTCCTGTATCACCATCCGGGTCTTGGATGAAGACTGGAAATTATTGCCCATTCGACTGTTAATGTTTTATGCACTTTATTTATGCACTGGGTCTGCACTTTTAATACTGCATTTTTAATATTTTGCTATTATTATTGCTTTGTATAAATATTACATCATATATATATATACTTTGTGGTAGCGCGGTTTTAGTTTTGTATATTTGCTTACGGTTCTCCAGTAACACGGGCAGCTCCACACACCTAATATTATAGTTATTTCACATATGCATATTCTCCACTGCGCTGGTTTATAAATCTTATACTAACTCTTTAATAGTGTCTCCTACTACTAAGTCAACAAATCTAAATGACATATTTTGGATCGAGGGTTAGACAAGCAAATTAGGAAAAAAAATACAGGATACCTATCCATTCTCCTGGAAAGATGAAGGCATTCCCTACTTGGGTATAATACTTACCAAATCCTCGGTCTCCCTTTATTCAACTAATTACCTACCTTGGATAGGAACGTTTAAGGAACTACTCTTACACTTGGCACAACATAAATTGTCCTGGGCAGGACACCTAGCGGCGTTTGAGATACAGATGTACCTCAAATTCTGTACAGTTTGGAACAGTACTTATTTTACAGTTCCAAAATCATACTTCAACACACTACAATCTATAGTAAATTCATATCTTTTGCAGGGAAGGAAAGCCCAGTGCGCCTTCAGTAAATTAATCAAAACCAGGGATGGTTAAGCCACGTAGATATTTACAATTACTATTTAGCTGCAAACTTAGCCCAAAGCAAACAGTGGTTTAACCACTCACACAAATCACTATGGCAAGATCTAGAAACAGCAATGGTGCCTCATGGGGACTTAGTACACACCAACACCTACAAAAGATACCCAATGCAGTCCCCCTAACAGTACAAGCCACCTTAAGAACTTGGAAAATTGGGGGCGCATGCGCCTTCTGACATGGCGAAGAGAGTGTAGAGAGAGAGCTCTGGTGCCCGCCCGCTCTCTGAGACCTCTGTACAGCTCCATTAAACTCCAGCAGCATCGGGGGTAAGCCTAAAACCTCCACCTATCCTATGGGCACCTCATGGGAAAAGTAGGCCAGCAACAAAGCAATTACACACCGTTCTCTGGGCCACGCACACGATCTGCAATGGAATGCTACCTTACTCTCTCCTTACTCTCTCCTGCAATGGATCCCCTACTGGGGACCAAGAGGACAGAGATGGCACACACACAGGTCACTTCTGCAAAGACCTCTAGCTCACTCCAAACTATTCTGACCCTGAATGAGAAGCTAAACACTGTACTACAGCAAATCACCTGCAATATCACGGCAGAGGTCTGTAAGATCTCTCAGGAATTAAGGGGGGAGATAGTTCAAATTGGTGAACGAACAGATGCACTGGAAAACAAAATGGATGATATACTTCAGTATGTTTAAGTACTGGAGGAAGAGAACTCTAGCTTAAAGCACTCGGCCTCTCAGCTACAGCTACAGCAGGAGGACTTAGAGAACAGAGAAAGACGCCAGAATTTGCGCTTTTGGGGAATACCAGAGTCTGTTGGAGATAATAACTTGCGCCCTTATCTTTTGGGCCTTTTCAACATACTTGCACTATCAATAGCAGACATTGACTGGCGGCTGGACCGGGCACACAGGTCATTGGGCCCAAAGCCTCTAGATGGCGACAGGCCCCAGGATGTGATTGTCTGGTTCCATTATTATGACAGTAAAGAGGCACTATCCATGGCCACACGCAACAAATCATTGATGAATATAAAGGGGCCAAACTCCAGATCTTCATTGATCTGTCCCCCATCACACTGGCCAAACACAGTGCTCTACACCCCATCACGGCACATTTGCAACACCATCATGTCCAATACTATTGGGGCTTTCCTTTCCACCGGTTGTCACCCAAGAGGGCACCCAACACAGCATTGGAGACCTCCAGGAGGGAGAGGCATTCATTAAAAGCCTGAATCTACCACCTTTACCAGAAGGTGACTTGCTACCTGGCCCCTCGGCTGGTCGCCAGATGCCTTCTACTCCCAACCGACTCTGGACCCCCGTGAAGTTGAGGAGACCGGCCAATACTCCCCAGCAATCCCAAAACTCAAGACAGCCTCCATGATTGCCCAGGCGAAACTTCACCTGCTCTTTTCCATACATAGATCAAAAGACCTATGTGATTTGATTTGATCTGGACTTCAGATTTTCCGGGTTCCCTGTTTTGGATGGGCAACCGTTCCCAAACCCATGGGGCTCAGTTTTTTATTACTAACTGATTTACTACGGTTTACTACTGTTACTGCTGTTATTAATCAAAGCCATATTCAATCAACAGTTTCTGGTCACACCTAACTGTTCTGTTTTTATCGTTGAACAGCTTAAACCTTGACAGCTGCTTTAAAAACTGCTGAGGGCCAGCTGCTCCACAATCCTACAGTACCTGGACTCAGAGAAGTAATGTCCATAAGAGAGCAGATATGCTCTTTGACCTTTTGTAAAACTGCCAAATCACTTCTCTGGGCCAAAGAGAAATTTTATGAGTTCTTGAATAAGCCCCATACAATATTAGTAAACAAGCTACGCCCTCGGCCCTTCCATTCCTTTCCTGATTCCCTCATCCAGTTAGATGATACTAAAACCCACTGCCCAATGGCCATGTCAAAAACCTTTGGTGGATACTACAATAAACTTTATAACTGCCTGACCCCTGATAACCATTTCACCTTTTCTCAAGCCAATTTTTACACATTTTTTAGGAACATTAGGATACCCAAAATCTCAAACTCAGACCTAGCCAAACTTAATACCCCCATATCCAACGAGGAACTATCATTGATTGTAAAGGAACTCCAGCTCCAAAAGTCTCCTGGACCTGATGGGCTGCTCTATTCCTATTATAAGTCTTTTCTCGATGTTCTTGCCCCACATATGCTAGATGTCTATGACTCCATCCTGCAAGGTGTATCTCCACACTTCCAATTCAAGCATTCATACATCACAGTTATACCAAAACAGGGTAAAGACCCAACCCTTCCAGAAAACTATAGACCCATAGCCTTACTAAATTCAGACTACAAAATTTTCACCAAGATCTTAGCCTCCAGACTCTCCCAAATACTCCCCAAGTTAATCAACAAAGATCAAGTAGGCTTTGTTAAGGCCAGACAAGCTGGTGATAGCACTCGTCGCACCATAGATTTAATTGACCTCCTCAATAAATTCCCAAGACCTGCTGTGGTATTGAGTCTAGATGCACAAAAGGCCTTTGATAGGCTATGCTGGCCCTATATGTTCTCCACTTTAGATAAATTTGGATTCAAGGGCTCTTTTATTAAAGCTTTAGAGGCACTGTATTCTCAAACCTCTGCTCAGGTGCAAATGTCGTCCTTCCTGTCGCCTTCCTTCCCTATGACTAATGGCACTCGACAGGGGTGTCCTCTATCCCTGTTGCTTTTTATCTTATGCTTGGAACCCCTGGCCAAGGCCATTCGCTCAAATAAGGATATCTCTGGGGTGGTGATGCGACAGGGGGAATACAAGCTGTCCTTATTCGCAGATGATATCCTGCTAACCATAACCAATCCCCTCATATCCCTCCCAACCCTACATACCCTCTTAACTTAGTTTAGTGCCATCTCAGGGTACGAAATTAACACAGCTAAAACAGAGGCCCTACTCCTACATATGCCACTGAGTTTATTGACACAGCTTAAACAGGCTTACCCCTATAGATGGTGCTCCAGTTCACTTAAAGCGGAGTTCCGAGGGAAAAAAAAAATTCAGCAGCTACACATACAGTAGCTGCTGACTTTTAATAATAGGACACTTATCTGTCCTGGAGTCCAGCGATGTCTGCACCCACCGCCGATCTTCGGATCGGGGGACGGGTGCAGCCGCCTCCATTGCGGGTAAGGGAACCCGGACGTGTACCGTTACAGCTTCACGCTGGGCACCTTACTGCGCACGCGCGAGGCTCTGCCCCGCTCTGCTATTGGCCAGCTGGCAAGTAGCAGAGCGAGCAGGGAGAAGGGAGCCGGGCTGCTGACGTCAGCGGCCGCGGCAGCCGTCCAGAGCTCCCGGATGTGTGGAAAAGGACACCTGTCTAAAGACAGGTGTCCTCTTCCCCCTCCCCCCCGAAAGGTGCCAAATGTGACACCTGAGGGGGGGAGGAATCCAACCAGCGGAAGTTCCACTTTTGGGTGGAACTCCGCTTTAAGTACCTAGGTGTCAGTCTTACTGTTTCATATTCCACCTTGTACATGGCCAATTATATACCCCTATTTCAGGAAATCACTAAATCCCTGCAGCAATGGGGGGAATATTCCATATCCCTTCTAGGTAGAGTGAACGTTTTAAAAATGTCCATAATGCCCAAACTACTTTATCTCTTTGAGACCCTACCAGTAGCTGTGCACCATCCCAATTAAAAGCCATACAGAGGAGCTTCCTTAAATTTATCTGGAAGGATAGAACACATCGCATAGCGAGCTCGGTGGTCTTCTCTCTGAGATCTAGGGGAGGGATGGGAGGCCCTGATGTGGCTAAATATTACTATGCCTCACACCTGAGAGCTATAGTCTTATGATCTAATCTAATGGCTCCAAAGAGATGGTCAGAGATAGAGAAGGGGGCCATGTACCCGGTTCATCCGGGATCTGTAATATGGTCTCCGTCTCTACATAACGACCCTGTGTTGAAACGCATGTTTCCTTCACCTATGCTTTTTACTCTTTCCATATGGTGCAAGTGTCAGGGTAAGTTCTCTCTCTCCTCCCCATGCTTCCCTTTGACCACTATACTGCTAAACCCAGCAATCCCTGATAGTATTTCACTGGGGAAGATGTGGCCATGGATACAGGCCTCCCTTTATCAACTGCGTAATCTGGTACACCCGGTCACTAGAAGGATATATTCCTTTAATGAGCTGCAGGAAAAATTCAAGATTCCTACCCACACGTTCCACTATTACCTACAAGTTAGACACTTCTTCCAGTCTCTATCCAACACCCAGACTCTAGCTAAAGCCACACTTTTCGAACATCTCTGTGTACAAGGCCCTCTCCAACCACACTTGATATCTAATATCTACCATATCCTCCATGAGGCTTCCCCCCTCATGGAAAATTTCCACCAATATATGGTAAAGTGGTCCCGCATAGCAGATAGACCTCTCACACTGCAGATGTGGGACAAGATTTGGACATCCACGTTTAAATCGTCTAAATGTGTTACACAAAAAGAAACTGCTCTGAAAATCCTAATGTTCTGGTACCGACCCCAGAGGTTATACATAAGTATAAGCCCACCAGTTTGACATTTTGCTGGAGAAAGGGGCAGGAGATAGGTACCCTTTACCATATTTTTTGGCAGTGCATTCTGATCCAGCCTTTCCATTTCCCGGAGTCTCCAAAGCTACCAAGAGCTTGATCTCATATATACTCCTAGCAGCCCAGAGAACTATCCCACTCTTCTGGCTACAAAATGCAGCCCCTCTATGGTCCAGATTTCTCCAGATCATCGATGATATTAGAAAGATGGAATACCTAACTGCTGAAGTACATGATGCCATGCCCCAATTCAATAAAATATGGGAATGCTGAGACAACTCAGAGTATAGTACTCCATTACCAGGTAAAGGAGTACTACAAGCTAAGTTCCATATTATGTTCAAGAGTAATCAGGGTGTGTGTTCCAGCACTTTGATCAAATGGATTGCTACTGGTTTTGTACTCTATGTGGTCAATGTAGATGTACTCTGCGAACATGTCAAACATGTCCTCCCTATCCTTTCTGATGCATTAACCTCTACCAAATGATACAATGTACTTGAGCATAACCTGTAAAGATTGAAGACTTAATAACGGATGTAATCACCTGTTCATGTATTTAGTTATATGCTAATGACAATATTTTGTCACTGAACCAATGCAATTGTTATAATTTTTTTTTCTTTTTTCAATAAAAATTACAATTATAAAAAAAAAACTTGGAAAGCATTTATCACATTATCTAGGGCAGTGGTTCTCAACTCTGGTCCTCGGGACCCACTAACAGGTCAGGTTTGCAGGATAACTGAAATGCATCATAGGTGATATCATTTACATTTCAGCGATTGCAGTATTCTAGTCTGCATCTCCCAAAGGTAATACTTAAAATCTGGCCTGTTGGTGGGTCCCAAGGACTGGAGTTGAGAACCACTGATCTAGGGAATCAGAATCCATGATAGATCTCTCAATTCCTTTGACAATCTTACCTATTCTCGCCCCAGATCTGTCAATTTCCTCTTGGTCACAGAAAGGGATCAACAGTATTTCAGATCTAATTCAGACTGGCACAGTAAAAACCTTCTCCACACTATGCACAGAATTTGCCCTTCCACAAACAGAACAGTTCACTTAGGCCCCTTTCACACTGGGGTGTTTTCAGGCGCTTGTACGCTAAAAATAGTGCCCTGGTAGTGCCTGAAAAACACCCCCCCATCCACCCCAATGTGAAAGCGCAAGTGCTTTCACACTGGGGCGATATGCTTGCAGGACATTACAAAAAGTCCTGCAAGCAGCATCTTTGGGTCAGTGCAGTAAGCAGTGTTTACACCCCTCCTCCACCGCCTTGCCATTGAAATCAATGGCAAGCGCTTCCAAAGCAGCTGCACACCGCTCTGGAAGCATGGCACATTTAACCCCTTTTTAACCCCTTGTGGGGAGTTAAAAGCATTGCGCTCCCGCCACTATGGTGCCGCTATAACAGCGGAAAAGCGCGGCTGAAACTAGCAGCGCTTTACCGCTACTGATGGTCGAATACTCCTGCGCTTACCAAAATTCCTTGATTTTAAATGTATGCAAGTATGATAAATGAAAGATGGATGGTAATATATGAGATAATACAGCAACAGCTGCTAGCACCTAGATAGCTATCCTTGGTTTTCTATCCTGTAACTAAATGCAATCTCATAAAACATAAGACATGTGAACCGCAAAAATTCCAACAGTCATAATATGACAACTCTGTGTTTAAACTATGTGCATGGCAAAGACAGGACTGTGTGTCTCAAGGCTGGACACATAAATAGTATAGCGCAGTGTTCCCCAACCCTGTCCTCAAGGCCCACCAACAGGTCATGTTTTCAGGATTCCCATTAACCACTTAAGGACCGGAAGGATTTCCAGCTTTAGGACCGGAGCCCTTTTTGCGATTCGGCGCTGCGTCGCTTTAACTGACAATTGCGCGG
>BLSH010305606.1:874847-887354 GCA_018402905.1 Glandirana rugosa | reverse complement strand
GTTCGACTGGGGGGGGGGTAGGGAAGTTGGAGACGTCGTTACGACCGTCACGTGTATGTAAATAAAGGGTTTCTGTTGAGGACCTATACTGCGACTCGTGCACGTGAGTTGAAGAAACCAGCTGGTACCGTTCCTGACAAGGATCACCTTGGACAGGACAATTTGGTGGTATACCAGAACCGGTGGTACGACGTCGAGTCAAAGTCCCAGAACCGTTAGAAGAATATCGGATCCGGTAGAAATACATGTCGTTGTTAAGAAAAAAAGTCTAGGAGTCTCTCAAGAAATGGTACTCCGCATGGTGGCCAAGACCATATGGTGGTTTAACAGGACAGGTTCCACTAGGAACAGTCCTTGCCATGGTCGACCAAAGAAGTTGAGTGCACGTGCTCAGCGTCATATCCAGGAGTTGTCTTTGGGAAATAAATGTATGTGCACTGCCAGCATTGCTGCAGAGGTTGAAGGGATGGGGGGGGGGTCAGCTTGTCAGTGCTCAGATCATATGCCGCACACTGCATCAAATTGGTCTGCATGGCTGTCGTCCCAGAAGGAAGCCTCTTCTAAAGATGATGCACAAGAAAGCCCACAAACAGTTTGCTGAAGAAAAGCAGACTAAGGACATGGATTACTGGAACCATATCCTGTGGTCTGATGAGACCAAGATAAACGTATTTGTTTCAGATTGTGTCAAGGGTGTGCAGCGGCAACCAGGTAAGGAGTACAAAGACAAGCGTGTCTCGCCTACAGTCAAGCATGGTGGTGGGAGTGTCATTCTAAGTGACACTTTTTTGGGACCAGTGACACCAATACTGTGATCAGTGCTATAAAAATGCACTGATCACTGTATAAACGACACTGGCAGGGAAGGGGTTAACACCAGGGGCGATCAAAGGGTTAAATGTGTCCTAGGGAGGTGCTCTCTAACTGACTGGGAGTACATGGAGATCGCTGTTCTTGATCACTAGGAACAGACAATCTCTTTCTACTCCCCTGTCAGAAAGGGGATCCGCCTTGTTTACCTCTGCCTCTCTGTGGAGCGATCCCACTGTATCTATTACACAAAGTGCCATACCAGTATGGCAATTTGCACAATAGAGCCACCTTGCCGCAGTACATATGCAGTGGGTGGTCTTTAAGTGGTTAACTAGTTTGATAGCATTACCAAAGGGGTCTAGCCCTGGGAGATATTAGAGCATTATTCAGCAATATATTATTCAATATAGTGATCAGTGCACTGATCCCTGTACAAATGACACAGGCAGGGAAGTGGTTAACACTAGGAGTGATCAAAGGGTTAAGTGTGTCTTAGGGAGGTGATTTCTAACTGAAGGGACACTGTCACACTGGCGGAAAGCGGAGATCGAGTTTCAGCTTAGCTGAAAAAGAAGATCTCTCCTTTCCTCACTGACAGATCAGTGGTATGCCTTGTTTACTTCGGCACACTGCTGAAACATCTCTCCATAGAATGATCAGCTGGTCGAATCACAGCAGGAGCATTGCTCTTTACGTACAGGCACTAAATGTACATGGGGTGGTCAGGAAGCAGTTAAAGAATAACTCCACTTTCGTGGGTAAAAAAATTTGCAAAGAATGAAAAAATAATATAGCGTGTACAATTGCGATGCAAGTCATATTGTAATTGAATGTTATTAAAAATGACCTTTCCTTTTCAGTTTGCAGCCGCTGTAATTTTGTTTAAATGCAATGCATTATGGCTACCTGAGTTGTTCTGTTCACGGAATGTATACTGACCACTCCCTGGAAACATCTTTTCCTGCTTATGTGATTGGCTCACCAATTTTCCCAGAAGTCTGCCTAAGATACGATTCAGATTTCAGGGATCTCCTGCAACAAAAATGTCATTTTTGGTGAGATACTTCCAAAAGGGACATGTCTAAAGGGATGTAGGCCCTGCAAACTGAAAAGGAAAGGTAATTTTTAATAACATTCAATTTTTTTTAAAAAATTGTCGCTCTTTTTTTGTTTACAGCGCAAAAAAAAATAAAAAATGCAGAGGTGATCAAATACCACCAAAAGAAAACTCTATTTATGAGGAAAAGGGGACATACATTTTATTTGGGTACAGTATCGCATGCCTGCGCAATTGTCAGGTAAAGTAATGCAGTGCCGTATCGCAAAAAATGGTCTGGTCATTACACCCTGTTCCAAATTATTATGCCATTGATATTTTTCTCATTTACCTAAATAATTAATGTAAACAACAGTCAGCATAATTCTCATGTTATCAACTATTAAGAGTACAATTCAAATTTTATTCGAACAAACCTCCTAATGATAACAATATTTTTTTTTCAAAATAAAAAAACTTACAATGCACTGCTCCAAATTATTACGCACAATACGTTTCAAAACACTTTATAAGTTGTAAAGAACTGAAAATTGTCATTTGTTGTGTTTGCAGCATATTTACTGAAATCAAAAGCTATTTCAATCAAACTTTGAACAACATTTTAAGTTTTTAAACATTTTAACAGGTCACGTTACATTTTAACATAGGACCCCTTATTTGATAGCAGCTTCACAAGTCTTGCATCCATTGAATTTGTGAGTTTTTGGACAGTTTCTGCTTGCATTTGTTTGCAAGATGTCAGAATAGCCTCCCAGAGCTGCAGTTTGGATGTAAACTGCCTCCCACCCTCATAGATCTTTTGCTTGAGGATGCTCCAAAGGTTCTCATTAGGACTGAGGTCAGGGGAGGACGGAGGCCACACCATGACTTTCTCTCCTTTTATCCCCATAGCAGCCATTGATGCAGAGGTATTCTTTGCAGCATTAGATGGTGCATTGTCATGCATGAAGATGATTTCATTACGGAAAGTATAGTTCTTCCTTCTATACCAGGGAAGGAAGTGGTCAGTCAGGAACTCCACATACTTTGCTGAGGTCATCTTTACACCTTTGGGGACAATAAAGGGGCCGGCCAGCTATCTTCCCATGATTCCGGCCCAAAACATGACTCCACCACCACCTTGCTGACGTCACAGCCTTGTTGGAACAGGGTGGTCATCCACCAATCATCCACTACTCCATCCATCTGGACCATCCAGGGTTGCACGGCACTCATCAGTGAACAGGGCTGTTTGAAAATTAGTCTTCATGTATTTTTCTGCCCAATGCAGCCGTTTCTGTTTGTAAGTATTGGTTAGTGATGGCCGAATGGAAGGTTTATGCACAGTTGCAAGACCCTGGAGGACTCTACACATTGATGTCCGTGGGACTCCAGAGGCACCAGCAGCTTCAAATATCTGTTTGCTGCTATGTAATGGTGTTTTAGCAGCTGCTCTCTTGATCCGATGCATGGATCTGGCAGAAATCTTCCTCAATGTGCCTTTATCTGCACAAACCCGTCTGTGCTCTGAATCAGCCACACATCTCTTAATAGCGTGATGATCACGCTTACGTTTTTGTGAAATATCTAATGTTTTCATACCTCGTCCAAGGCATTGAACTATTTCACTCTTTTTGGCATCAGAGAGATCCTTTTTCTTCCCCATATTGCTTGAAAATGTGTAACACCCTGCTTTAGTAGTTTTTCCTTTAATTGGGCTCACCTGGCAATCTAATTATCACAGGTGTCCGAGATTGTTTTTAGTGATCAAAAGAGCCCTGAGACACAATGTCATCCATGAGTTAAACTGAAAAACAAGATATTTAATCTTTGTGACACTGAAATAGAATTTGCATAATAATTGGAACAGGGTGTAAGGGGGTAAATCCTTCCGGGGCTGAAGAGGTTAAATCAAACCTTAACAGTATTTTATTCTATTAATTATTCTTCATGCCTTTATTTTAAAAACTGATATCCTGCTTCATTTGGAAATATATATTTCATCTGCAGACTCCAGTGATGAAAATAACTCGGTGTGGAGTTGATGGTATATACTCGTTCTTCCCAATCTCAGTGACTGACCATCTGTTTAACGTGCTGCCCTCCAGCTAAAATCAAGTTTCCTGTATAGAAAATGGCCATAAATAGTTATCAAATTGGACACTGAAATGACGCAAACTGTCTGCTTTTTATCACCTACATGGTGTGGTTAATGAGAAATGTAAGTTTGTCATTGCAGAAGCAGCTTTTTTTTACTAGGACAACTCAGGGCAAATATAAATAAACATCCTGTAGTGCACTTATGTATTACTTAAAAAGTCATGCAATCATTTTTCAATTGGGCTAGTATAATTACCTGAGATCTGTCTTGAAACTATATTTGAAATTAGTATTTTAAGTGAAAGTGTCTGATGTTTGAAGATATTATGTCACCTTGTCCTTTAGGATAAAAATGACAGGCTCTGTTAAAAACAATCACCCCCCTCCCCACCTTACTTCCTGCTTATATTCTCCTTGCTCCCTTGATGCTCTTTTCATCTGTTAGAACTCTTGGAATATTGGTTCTAATGCAGGAATGAAAGGGCAGGGGAGTGCAGCAAGGCATCACATGTGTGTGTATGTGTGTGTGTATGATTATGTGTGTGTGTATGTGTGTGTGTGTGTGTGTGTGTGTATGTGTCTATGCGTGTGTATGTGTGTGTGTGTGTATGATTATGTGTGTGTGTGTGTGTGTGTGTCTATGCGTGTGTGTGTGTGTGCACATGTGTGTGTGTATGTGTAACATGAAACCACGTACCTGGTAGTAGAGCCTGTCTTTCGTAGGAGACCTCTCATACAGCTCTGGCTCAGAGCCCACTGGAGTAGAGACAGTGGTCTCATGAGCGCAGCGAGGTAGGAGTGCCTCTGTCAGCAGCTGTAGACCGGATGCTGGAAGCGGAGCCTGGAACACTGGACAGCAGACAGCTGGAACAGGAATGGCAGCAGCAGATCAGCAATCACAGAAGCTGGATGCAGGGCAGGCAGAAGAAGCGTGAGACAAGCCGGGTCAGACAAGGATCAGCTGGCAGGCAGAATCAGCAGACAAGGAATGGTCAAATGCAAGCCGGGTTTCAGCAACGGTATCAGGCTGGCAGAATAGCAGAGTGAAAACAAGCCGGGTCTGGATTGGAGAAGGCAAAATGGTCAAAGCAAGCTGGGGTCAAGCAGGTAGGAGATCAGGTAACAACAGCAGGTAGGAGAAAGAAGTAGCGCCTCTAAGTGCAGTATGTTAAATCATTTAATGGGTTATAAAAGCATGTACACTCACAATGGTATATGGTAAAACAGCAATGGGAATGATGGGTTTCTCCGCGGTGTCCGGGTAGGGTTGTCAAGGGGACCGCTATGCCGCTGTGAGCGTGGTCGCACTGGTGGCTCCCAGTACTACCAACGCTGTGGACGGGGAAGAAGAGCAGGTCTCGGCAATCCAGGACAGGATGTTGGCGTCACTTCCGTGGGCATGGATTCGACGACCCAGATGCTCAACCCTGTGGAATTTTGATCATGAAATTCGGCAAAATGTCTAGGAACACTATGTTCATCGGAACCCTTATTGACAAGGTTACGATGTTCACCAAACCTCTTTCTCAAGGTACGAATGGTGCGGCCCACAGAGTAGGCCGCAAGAGCAGGTTAGACAATAGATTACATATTCCGAGAAACAGTTGAAAAAATCCCCTAGTGTGTACCGCTTACCCTTGGTGGTAAAGTCCTTCTG
Source organism: Glandirana rugosa (assembly GCA_018402905.1). Taxonomy (NCBI): domain Eukaryota; kingdom Metazoa; phylum Chordata; class Amphibia; order Anura; family Ranidae; genus Glandirana; species Glandirana rugosa. The sequence goes on along the minus strand of BLSH010305606.1, from coordinate 881,748 downwards.
GCCATGTGTCACATGTTGACGTGTGAGAAACAGGGCTTACGGTATTGGTACATTCCCTTAATGTCAAAAAACCTCAGGGGAGCACTACCAATAGAATGTAGTGGATGTTGTGCGCGCCTCCGAGCGGTCGTGGAAACCTTTGTTTGAATCCGTGTGCACGTGCGTACAAGCATGCGCAATCACAATGCTCGTTTGGATCCCTGACAGTATGTGTGTGTGTGTGTTTATGTGTGTGTATGTGTGTGCTTGTGTGTATGTGTGTGTGTATGTGTGTGTTTATGTGTGTGTGTGTGTGTGTGTGTGTGTGTGTGTGTGTGTGTGTGTATGAGGGGTTCTTTTAAAAGTGGTAGTGAACTCAGTTTTAACACCTACAGGTAAGCCGGTTATAAAGTACAAAATACTGCAGCACTATAAGAAAAAAATCATATATCATGAGCATGCAAGACCCCAAATGAAGTGAAGATGTGCCTTTAAGAGAATGGACTCCATGGTAAAATGTGTATCCTCCACCATAGACACTCTTAGCTGCTCACCTCAACACCAGGACCCCTGAATTAACAAAGGGTCACATAGGCTTTCCCATAACAGGTATATACTGTATCCTCAATCTCAGAAGTCCTACAAATCGATACAACCGGAAATTCCATCAGAATCGCTTGTATCCAGATGGTCACCAATATCCCGGGATGGGAAAGTAAACAAAGGACATATAGAGCTCTTTGCTATCAAGCATTTAATAAAGATGATAAAAATATAGAAAAATATAAATTGGGGTGTTGCCGCGCTATGGGAATGTGTGTTGTGCTAGCTGCTGCTTCCACCTGCGACTGTCAAGCAGTTGCTAAACAATGAATGTAAAAAGAAGAAAAGGTGGGTTGTGGCGCTGCTACAAAAAAATGTGAAAAAAGTATGAAAAAATATATAGATATTATTGCTGTAAAGTGCCGTGAAGTGAGATACAAAAATCTCCTTAATATAAATGTGTGTAAACAGTGTTGAAGAAATAAAGTGCCAGTGCAAATTGATCAATAGAGATTTCAAAGATTAAAAACCATGATCAACATAAAGTGCAAAAATCTAATACCAGAATCAATAAGTGTTTATGTGAACTAAAACAATATTCAGATAATAATGTCATTTACATTCATGATAAAAAGATGCACTTACAAACAGGCCACTTCTACTAAGTGCCAGCATACGAGCGCTCCTACATAAAAACACAAGAGATGGCCACGGGTGATGTCACGTGACTCCTTCCAATGCGTTAAGTCCCAGGGACTTGTTTTATACATTTGCGCTGGTTTTCATCAATTATTGTGAACCCTGTTATAAGGCTTACCTGCAGGTACTCTGAATATCTCCTAAACTTGCACTGTTTAAGAGCTATTCACACTGCATGCAGCTGGTGACGTCACCAACGCATGCGCTCTGATAGTTCGCATACAATGTAGTAAGAGGTGGCTCCCATGCGCATGCGTGGGAATGATGTCATCGCGCCCCTGGTCAATCATGTAGCCAGGGGCTGCAAACGCGGAATCAAGACCGGGTGAAGATGGAAGCCTCTGCAAGCGGTGGAGGGCTTCCTTTTAAGGTAAATCACTCATAATGTGTTAGTTTGCAATGCATACGAGCGCATTATAACATTGCCTTGCAGGGGAAGTTTTTCTTTTAACTGTGGTTTACTACTGCTTTAACCGGTTCCCCACAGCGCGCCGTCTTTTTACGGCGGCAGTGGGGGAGCCCTGCGTGAATCGCCGTAAATAAGCGGCGATCTGCATTTGGCCACCAGGGGGCACCCGCCGCACTCCCGGGGAGTGTGCCCGCGGCTCGGGTGGACCCGATGTCCGCCGGCGAGCCGCGATGAGCGGCTACAGGGAAAGAACGGGGAACCGCCGATGTAAACACGACGGTTCCCCGCTCTGTCAGTGGGGCATGAGAGATCTACTGATCCCTGTCACTGGGATCAGTTAGATCTCTCATGCCCATGTTAGCCCAACCCCCCCACAGTAAGAACACACCCAGGGAACACGATTAACCCCTAGCTCTCCCCCTGCAGGTTAACCCCTTCACTGCCAATGACATTTATACAGTAATCAGTGGACATTTAAATTTCTGATCGCTGAATAAATGTCATTGGTCCCAAAAAAGTGTCAAAAATGTTCTGACATGTCTGCCCCAATATCGCATTACCGCTAAAAATCGCAGATCGCCGTCATTACTAGTAAAAAATAAAAAAAAAATAAAAACCCCAGAAATGAATTCTCACCATCCGTAAACGCGGCCACTTTTGCGCAAACCAATCAATAAACGCTGATTGCAAATTTTTTTATCGCAAATATGAGGAATTATATAAATCGGCCAAAAACGGTGAAAAAAAATGTTTTTTTATATTTTTTTTGGATTTGAATTTTAGCAAAAAGTAAGAAATTTGGGTTTTTTTGCAAAATGGTCGCTCTTCTTTTGTTTATAGCGCTGATCAGAAATGACGCAGAGGCGATCAAATACCACCAAAAGAAAGCTCTATTTGTGGGAAAAAAAGAACGCAAATTTAGTTTGGGTACAACGTCGCACGACCGCGCAATTGTCAGTTAAAGCGACGCAGCGCCGAATCGCAAAAAGTGCTCTGGTCCTAAAGTGGGAAATTCTTCCGGGGCTGAAGTGGTTAAGGGAAATTGAACAGGCAAGGTGATAGAATCTTTATAAATAAAATGTGTTTCAGAGGAAAGTACATAAGCTACCATTTCTAACTGAAAATTCTAGTTGCCTGGTTGTTGTGTTAATCCAATGGTAACATTTGCATCACTAACTCAGATTAAATATTAGAAATGAGACCTCTAACATTACTTTCCGGGCCAATGACTCATAAAGGCAGCCAAGTGACTAGCATTTTCATGAAGAAGACAACATTGTGTGGCAAAAACTGCTAAATGGAGCAATGAAGTTGGCAAGTCAGAAAATCACAGCAACCAATGATAAGTTATAGGCATGAAACATCAGTTCTGATCCCTGTGGAATAAAGTGTTTTTCACATTCCGTTTGCCCTACAAAAAATATTCTGATTCCATTAAATGTTATCTCAGCATCTTTGACTATCTACACATTACAGTTATCATTTAGCAGCTGGAAATAATCAACATATACATTGGGGGATCTGTACACCTGTTCAAGTGATTCTAGAACTTACACAACAAAACAATCAAAGCCAGTCGGCAGAAACATTTGCTGTAAAAATTCAGGATATAATCAAAAATTTAAAAAAAGCAAATTATTGCTATAATAAAGGACTAGTAATCCATGTTTTTGTATTTAATAATTAGGTAGCACTTCACAGGGTGCATCACACCATTAACATCAGACTCTAGCACATACAAGCTTAAACATCAAGAGCACACCAATATGGCTAGAAGCCAATTAACCTTCTAACCTGTAAGGAAAAATCCTCAAATACTCAAGGAAAGCATACACACTTTGTGCAGATAATATCCCATGTAGGAACTGACCCCAATAAATGCAGTGATACGAAGCAAGGGGCTAACCAATAAGCCAGTGTACTACTTCTCTGTATAGGATTAAGCCTACTTTTCACCATTTAATTCAGGACCAGTTAAATCCACTGTCTGTTTGCTTTTGAAGTATACTCTTGAACACTCTAAACTGGATACACAATTGAATTCAGGCATTTAGCAGTGGTTGCACACACCTTCAAAGCCATTGGTGTGTGCAGCCTATTGCATTAGGGTGTGCATCCCAGAGCATAAACACACATGGGTGTGTATCAGCAGAGCAGTGGATGGTGGCAGTAGAGCAGTGGATGGTGTCAGCAGCTTTTATTTTTATTATTTTTTTACGCAATGACAGAGTCTAGGTTTATCTCATGATATATTTACTTGAAAGTATACTGTGCCATTCCCCTGTGATCACATCTAACAATACATGTACACAGAATCTATTGTAAGCTCTGTATTCACTTTCTCCAGTCACAGTACTCTAGCAATTGTGAGATAGCAGCTGTGAAAACATTATGTTAAAATTAATTTTACATTCAAATACATTTGTTTAATGTGCCTGGGTTCAATGACATAATTCCTCCTTACCAGATTTCCCAGGAGAAGGGATGAGGGAAGTTAAAGTAAAAGGAGATGAAGTTGATTATTTTATGTTTATAGAGCTTACAGTATCCTTTATGCGTAGGTGCTGTTAGATGGCCTAGCAAGAGAAATGGCATAGGACACTTTACATCTTACCTGGAGGTGCCTGCTATGTGGTGCCAGAAGCAATTTAACCACTTCAGCCCCGGAAGGATTTCCCACTGTAGGCCAGAGCACTTTTTGCGATTCAGCACTGCGTCACTTTAACTGACAATTGTGCGGTCATGCGACGTTGTACCCAAACGAAATTTGCGTCCTTTTTTCCCACAAATAAAGCTTTCTTTTGGTGGTATTTGACCACCTCTGTGTCATTTCTGATTGCTGCTATAAACAAAAAAGGAGCGACAATTTTGCAAAAAAAAAAAACAATATTTCTTACTTTTTGCTAAAATACAAATCCAAAAAAAAAATATATATAAAAAGGGTATCCATCGGTTTTGGCCGATTTATTTTCTTCCTCATATTTTTGGTAAAAAAAAATCACAATCGGTGTTTATTGATTGGTTTGCGCAAAAGTTGCCGCGTTTACAAACCAAGAGAATTAATTTCTGGCATTTTTACATTTTGTTTTGTAACTAGTAATGGTGGCGATCTGCAATTTTTATCGGGGCTGCGATATTGGGACGGACATGCCGGACATTTTTGACACTTTTTTGGGACCAATGACATTTATACAGCGATCAGAAATTGAAATGTCCACTGATTACTGTATAAATGCCATTGGCAGTGAACGGGTTAACCTGCAGGGGGCAGGGAAAGGGTTAACTGTGTTCCCTAGGCATGTTCTAACTGTGAGGGGGCTGGGCTGTCAAGGGCATAAGAGATCTAACTGATCCCAGTAACAGGGATAAGTAGATCTCTTAGATGCCTCCTATCAGAATGTTTACTTTGGCGGTTCCCCGTTCTTTTCCTCATCGCAGCTCACCTGAGGACTTCGGGTCCGCCCAAGCCGCGGACACACTCCTCCAGAGTGCGCCGGGCACGAGAGCGCACCGCCGGTGGTGCACTTGCGCCCCCTAGCTGCGCATCCGCAAATCGCTGTTTATTTCATTTAAATATATTGCATGCGGTGTGGAACTGGTTAAAGGAGTTGCAAAGGCAGAGGCTTTTTTTTATCTTAATACATTCTATGCATTAAGATAAAAAGCCTTCTGTGTGTAGCAGCCTCCTTCAGCCCCCCTAATACTTACCTGAGCCCCATCTCTGTCCAACAATGTCCACAAGTCCCTCAGCCCTCCAGGACTCTCCCTCCACAGCTGCTTGCTGTGGGGGCACTCGACAGGAGGGAGGGGCCAGGAGCGCCGACGGGGGACCCGAAAAGAGGAGGATCTGGGCTGCCCTGTGCAAAACCAGGTAAGAACAGGTAAGTATATTGTTATTTAATAAGGAAGGAACTGTCCAGGATCAGCATCTACTTTCTGGATGCTGGATGGGATGCTGGTTCAGAGATAGCACATTAATATAAATCCTGGTGCCTATATAGTTTTTGGCTGTGTTCACAAATGTCAGACACAAATTAACTCCTGCTGTAGCCTTTCACCTGACTTGCTACAAAGTTATAGTATTGCAGTCTAATCACTGGGAGAGAAGAGACTGAAGAAACACTTTCTCCTGTCTATAGCATAAGGATGTAATTCTCAGTTTAGGCATAGTTTTCTGGGAATGCATGCTGTTACTGCATGATACTCGTGATCTACGGTTGATTGTGTTGTTGGCAGTGGATGGACTACAGTTAGTTGGAAATCAAGAGGGGACCCCTGAATGATTTTTTGACAGCTAGAAGCCACCGCTTAAAAATGGCCATTTAGCCACACTTCGCATCTAGGAGCTTTTTTTTCCTTAAAATAAAAACGCCTGTGAATGTAACGCTGCTAAACGTGAGTTACCTAGTTTAGCAGCATTTACAAGCTGCTACAAGCATTTGGCATTTCAAATGCCTCTGAACTTCTGTCCGAACGCATATTTTTGGGTTCCAAAAAAAGCTTCTAAACTCAACTCCCTAGAAATGACTATAAACGACCCTGTGCACATGTACTGATAAGATAACACAGAGGAGAGTTCAGGGGCAGCTGAAAAAAACGCCCAACTGCTCCCAAACGTCCGTTTACCAGAAGCAGTGTACATGAGGCCTTAAATGCAACATGGGGGGAATTAATTCATGCCTTGTAAATTGAAAGGTCCACTTTATAAGATCTGTAATATTTCATAATTGTCATTCCTAATTTGCAAAAGATCAGTCTGGCTGTTTTGTTTTCTTAATTATTGTGCAAATTAAATTTCTGTGAAATGTGTGAACATATCACATTATGGTAAAAAAAAAAAAAAATACACCAGAATGCAATGCCTGCAAGCTATGTTTATTCACAGGGGTGTCAGATATGAGTTTTTGCTTCTGATTAACTTCATCACATAAGCTATTTTCTACTGAAAGAAAAAAAAAAACTTTAAAAAGGAGTTTTCAGAAACACAGATGCATAACAATCAGGCTGAATGTGGACAAATGTAATTAAAGAAAATGTAAACCCAACAATTTATATTCCTGATATGTACCTGCTGTACCATGTACTTGTATAAAAACAATACCCAATTCTCTTTGTAGTGCTTCCTTTGTGTGAAATCCCTAGTAGAGTTGAGCGAACACCTGGACGTTCGGGTTCTGCTGGTCCGTCCGAACTTCGGGACAAAGTCCGGGTCCGGGTCCGGACGGAACCCGAACGATCGCACGGACACAAAAATATGTTCATGTACCATGT
>BLSH010305606.1:856170-874837 GCA_018402905.1 Glandirana rugosa | reverse complement strand
CTTTATAAGATCTGTAATATTTCATAATTGTCATTCCTAATTTGCAAAAGATCAGTCTGGCTGTTTTGTTTTCTTAATTATTGTGCAAATTAAATTTCTGTGAAATGTGTGAACATATCACATTATGGTAAAAAAAAAAATACACCAGAATGCAATGCCTGCAAGCTATGTTTATTCACAGGGGTGTCAGATATGAGTTTTTGCTTCTGATTAACTTCATCACATAAGCTATTTTCTACTGAAAGAAAAAAAAAAACTTTAAAAAGGAGTTTTCAGAAACACAGATGCATAACAATCAGGCTGAATGTGGACAAATGTAATTAAAGAAAATGTAAACCCAACAATTTATATTCCTGATATGTACCTGCTGTACCATGTACTTGTATAAAAACAATACCCAATTCTCTTTGTAGTGCTTCCTTTGTGTGAAATCCCTAGTGTTCCTGGCAGTCCCTCTGCTTTCCTATTAAAAACTGACCACACTAAGCAGGAGAACACACCATGGTCAGTTCTCTAGCTATGCTGGGAACTCAGCTTGCTCTCCTCCAATGATCAGACTTGTCTTGACATGTCCCCGCCCCCACCCCCACACAGCCTTTCAGTGGGAAGATCAGTGTGTCATTGATTTTCCTCCCACAGCTCTTATGTAGCTGAGAACAGAGGGAATGTGATCACTTATAAAAAAGGGAAACAAGGTATTTCTATTTTATTATATCCATACACAAATGTTTTGACTCTGATTTCTATTTTAAACTTATCGGGTTGTTTTAGATGATCAATTACAATACTCTTAAAAGAAGAGAGTGTAATGATACTATCTGTGGTGGAGACCGCTTCTCCCTTTTTTGTAAAAGGGAGGTCTTTTGGATCTTGAGGATGGATACAATAATATACAGACTTGCTTCTGCTATCCATTCACAAATAGTTGTGACCGCATACTCATATATTTACATATTCAAAATACCATTATGTATAAGACCTATATATATGATTTATCCCTGCACGATATTGAGAGTCTTTTGGAACTATTAGCTAATTAATTTCTTCTCTTTTTCTCATGAAATTGTAGACAATAACAAAAAATTCCTTTACAAACACAGTTTTAACTACAAACATGAATCAAAAACAATTCATTATTTTTATTGCATATATTTTAATAAATATAGTTAGTTTTTTTCCTTATTGGCCCAATTGGGAGTACACCCACAATAGTTTACATTGAACAGAGGGCAGCACTCTAGGCCAAATTGCACTTATAGACCCTTTCCTCCATATTAACACCAATTACAATTGCACCTAACGAATGACTGCCGATGATGCTTAAATACTCCCCATATGCACGAGTTCCCTATCTGCGTGACTAATCTCCGGGGGCGGAGTGAAACACATTGGGGGCATGGCCTGGTTGGAGTCCAGGCTGAGGTTGCCACTTTATCCACTCATTGCAGCAGGACACCATAGATGTGCGACTTCCAGGTGTCACCCTTCCTTTCATGATGATACTATGGTTGCTGAATTAAAAGTAGCAACATAGCCATGCAGATCCCTTGTCACTCTACAAAGGTCTCTGTGTCTGGAGCTGTTTGACTTACGAGGTCAGCAGACCATTTATTATAGTAACAATCTTCCCATAAGATTATTTGCACAATAAACAGATTTTAGGATTGTTATTTACCCGAAATATGTCCCTTTTGTAGGCATCCAAAAGCCTGGTTCTGCTGAGTACCACCACCTTAGATGTGATGTCAGCAACCCCAGCAGACTCTGTCTGAGCTGTCACCCAAGTAACACTTTTTAATATTCACTTTTGCTCTTTGGCTGCTATGTAAAAGGTTGTGTAGACAGGTGAGGGGTGGAGGAGCGAGGACAGCATACATAGTAATTAGACACTTGCAGTAAGGAGAGGACTATGGAAAGAGGATCTGGGGCTTTACCAAGAAAATTACATATTGCGGATGAATAAAAAAATGTTTATGCATGCCGTACTCCCCCCTCCCCCCTCCCCTCTTTCCTCCCCTACCCCCTTATCCCCCGTTCTCTACCTAAGACCTCAACACACGCTCACCTTAGTAGCAAAATATGCAAAGCTGCGAATAAGAATAATTAACGTATACCACCCAATAAATGTGGATTTAATTCTGAATGCTGCAATACCCGTGCTATGCCATATGTCTCTTCTAATGCATATGTAACTCTGTTATCGTTTTTGGTTGAACGTGTCTGTACACTATATTAATTGACTAATAAAGTTTTATGGAACAAAAAAAATGGTTATGGAACTGAATAAACTGCAGGTAAACATTTGAAATACTTGATTTTTCTGTGTTTTTACCTTTATTATTTTTGGCTGGTTGGCTTGAGTTTAGATATACTTTAATACTATATGTTCAGTGCCAGGGCCATAAATGATATGTTTATGCTGAACTGCAAAAAAGAAGGCTGCCCTTGCATAAATTTAGCTAAAAACTGCACATGTCCCATCGCACGTAATGCCAGATATGCAGCTATAAGAAGCAGAATACAGATCCCTGATGCTCTGATTTATTGTTCGCAGTTCTTGTCCAGAGATATGTGATCTCTACAGAGCAGTTAAACTTGTTTAGGGGCTGCTTGCCTTTAGTAGTTTGTATTCGCCAGTGATTACCAGAGTGCAGTCCAGTGTAGAAATGATAAATAAGAACTCCGGGCATTGACTGAAACAATAAATTCCTTTATTGTTCTTAGTCTAAGTCTATCCAATACAGAAAAGCAGACAAAAGTAGCATCTTGTTGCATTGAGTGATTTGCATAGTTCCTAGTTTTAAAGCTAAACTCTGTTCTTTTATTAACATTATAATAAAGGCAAGTTTTTGCTTCAAAAAATGTCATGCTTACCTGTTCTGCAGGGATGTGCGGTGAGGTCAGTGGCTAGTGAGGCACTGGCTAGTATCAGAGCCAGATACACACAGGTTACATGTGCCGCAAATGTTAGAGCGAGAGCAATAATTCTAGCACTAGACCACCTAACATATAACCTGTAAAGATTTTTAAAGCGTTGCCTATGGAGATTTTTAAGTACTGATGCTTTGTGCCATTAGTCAAGTGTGCACAATTTTAAAGCGTAAAATGTTAGGTATCTATTTACTCGGCGTAACATCATCTTTCACATCGGGCTAACTTTAGTGTTTTTTTTTTATTCATGAAAGCTTTTTTGGGTGATCTATGTACATTGCCTTGATTTTAACAAACTTTGTTGCACATTCCTACCTTTTGTTAGGTATCTCACCAAAATTTACATTTTTGTTGTCGGGGATGCCTAAAATGTGACTTATATCTTAGTGAAGACTACTGTGAAAATCAGTGAGCCAATCATACAAGCAGGAAATTATGTTTCTGGGGGACGTTCTGTACACCTCCAGGTAGCCATATTGCATTGCATTTTACTGAAAATTGCAGCACTGCAGATTGAAAAAGAAAGGTAATTTTTAATAACATTCAATTACAATGTTACTTGTTTCACAATTGTATCTGCTATATTATTTTTTTTTATTTGCTATTTTTTCCCACAAAAGTGGACGTGAGTAGATGAGAGCCGATCGGCAGCTCTCCTGACAGGGGGGTCTGCGGTGATTGTTTATCAGTGCAGCCCCCCCATGGATCGCCACCCAGAACCAACAGGGAGCCCACCCAGGACCGCCAGAAAAAGCCCACCCAGGACCACCAGGGAGCCGATCAGGGAGCCCACCCTGACCACCAGGGAGCCCATCATAGATCACCAGGTAAGGGGCACAATGTCCAACATGGATGGCACTCAGTGCATATTTCAGATGCCACCCAGGATCACCAGGGAATGCACAACTTACAGTGCCCTCTATTAGTGCCACCTATCAGTGCCTCCTATCAGTGCCCACCAGTGCCACCTATCAGTGCCCATCAGTGCCAGCTACCAGTGCCCAGTGCCACCTATCAGTGCCGTCTATGAGTGCCCACCAGTACCGCTTATCAGTGACCATCAGTGCTGCATATCAGTGCCACATATCAGTGTCCGTCAGTGCTGCTTATCAGTGCCACCTATCAGTGCCCATCAGTGCTGCATATAAGTGCCTCATCATCAGTGCTCATCATTGCCACCTCATCAGTGCCGCCTTATCAGTGCCAATCAGTACTGCCTCAGTGATGGAGAAAATGTACTTATTTACAAGTTTTGTGACAGAAACAGAGAAACATTTTTTTTTCAAAATTTTCGTTTTTTTTTAATTTTTAGAGCAAAAAATAAAAGAAGTGATCAAATACCACCAAAAGAAAGCTCTATTTGTGGGAACAAAATGATAAACACTTTGTTTGGGTACACCGTTGCATGACCGCGCAATTGTTATTCAAAATGCGACAGCGCTGAAAGCTGAACATTGGTCTGGGCAGGAAGGGGGGTAAGTGCCTGGTATTGAAGTGGTTAAACTGAACATACATTTATGACATTGAATGATTACTCCCCTCTCCCGTTCTATTTAAATTATTACTGATTAACTGAAATCACTAAAATATAAACCTCCAAACACTTATTCCACTTACAGCCTCCTAATCAACAGGGATCCTATATGTCAGAGTGACTGCATGAATCAAAGATTAAAGATAACCAAGCAACAAGAGGACATGCAAGAAAAATATAGATCGGTGCTCTATACACAAGGGCTCACATAGAGATAGGAATCGAAAAAGAGATGAACTGGTCAAGTGACTTGGCTGTCAACTATTAAGCAAGCATTCTTGTTGTAATTATTACCAATTATCTTGCAAAACACATACTTAAGCTGTTTTAAACTTCCCAATTAGAAGCTACATATGCTGACATTGCTCTTGTTTGGTCTTTATTTCAGTGGTTTTATGTGAAGAATTTGCTTTGAAAAAAAAAAAAAAAAAACATGGTACATCACTGTAAAATCACCTTGAAAAGACTTTTGTTCTAGTTTTCACAGTAATACCTTGCATATCGCTACCACTGAAGGAGCTGCTTAGTAATTTGGGGTTCTCTGTGCTGTGCCCTAAGCCCAAGAACAACCTCACAACCTCAGCCCAGTGACACACCTAGCTGAATAAAAACCACTGCATGAATGTGTAAGGACATGAGTATAGATACCTTTAACCTGGTTGTGGGTTACTACTAGAAAATAGACCCAAGACTATTTAGTGGTAGATGGACTCAATATATTGATACAAATTAGAATGAGTTAAAGGTTGAACATAAATGAGCACACAGCAGGTAAATTCAAACACAGTCTGCTAGACAGAGTAATAGCTATGTCAAAGCAATTTGGAATCAGGTTCTATACCACTAAACGGGAATCAACATGTGAAGCAGCAAATGCTGCAATTAACAGTGCATAAAAATGTTAACTGCAATATTGTCAGGAAAGCCATGCTCAAATGAAGGTTTGTGCTCAAAGGAATGCTTGTGTTCATATGAATGCCTGTGCTCAAAGGAAATCGCATGTCTACAGAAGAGTCCATAGATCTGTGCATCGCATTAGTACCCTGCGCGCATCTATGCGAGCATGTGTGCATGCATTAGCGTTCCGCAAGTTCTCATTTGTGTGAGTGTGCTTGTTTGATAGACTTTGGTGCCCAAAGACCTATTGAAAGCATTACAGTACTCTGGTTCATTGCTCAGTGGTCGTTAGCTCCTTCTGCTTGTGACCTGATCCTGTGTTTATTTGTGTCCTGATCAGACTTGCTGTTCCTGCTTGTTCCTGAACCTTTGTTGCTGACTCTGGCTTGTGACCTGACCCTGCTTCCTGCCTGCTGTTTCAGTACTTCCTCTGCTCACCTGACGCTGACCTAGGCCTGGCTCTGACTCTCCTTCTGGTTCCTAACTACTGCCCATCTGACTACGCATCTGAGATGCAGAATCTGCCTGCTGCCAGCTGGTCTACTTCAGCTCTGCATCTCCTATCAAGATATTCAGAACAAGATCTCCTACAGGCACCTGTGACACTATGTGCCCTGTTATACCCTGTCATCAACCCCCAGGGAAACAGGACAAGAGGTGTAAGGACAGTCCTCTCATGAACTCGGCCTCAACTAGGTATGTGGCAAGTATGAATAATACTACAACTGTATTAGTGCACTCTGATGGATTGGTTAGGTATGGTATAGTGTCCAATGAGAAAGAATCTCTTAACTAAGAATGGGGCAATGGTTTCTGGGTAGGAACTTTAAGGACATTCTTTAGTCCTGACTCTTCAGCTGGCTAGCATTGGGGCCCAGTACCACTATTGGTGTGCTTGAAGAAAATAAGTCAATAAGGCCTGCAGGCAGTAATAGGTCTATAAACAGTTAGGTAGCTAGTTCTCTAGTGATAGCAAAAAGTCATGTTTGCAAGGCCCTCTCACCAAACTGGCAGCAGTGGTCGCTCTGGTAAGTATCCAATCCCTTTGGGTTGCCCAGGACAACTCCGATCCTCAGCACAGCAGAGACTGTATCTTGGTAGAGGTTCAGTCCCTCAGCACACAACTCAGTAGTCCCTGATCCTTAATACACCACAAGGCTTACCAGCAGCTCAGCCCCTCTGCACTCAGATTCCTTCCTAGATATGCTCACAGAGTGCTGCAGCAAGTCCTTGTGCTCTCTCCCCACACTGACCTCCAGTCCAAAATGCCCAGGAACAAACCTCAGTTGTCCTCCTTCTGTGTTTGTGTGTTGGGAATCCTGGATAATGAAATCCTAGACCCCATCCATTTGTAGGGTGCAATGCCACTTTAAAAATTACAAATCCCATGTCCCATTGTGGCTGCATCACAAGTCCTCCTGGGCGCTAATTGGCTCCAGCTGCTGTTGGGAGAGGAGGGCTAAGTGGGGGGATCTTCACATAGTTCTGCCTCCATCTCCTTCTGCAGTGGCAGAGAAGAGGGGAAGGAGGAAACCCATAGCTGCCCAAACACACACAGTAATCCCGGTTATAGCAGGGGAATGGGGGGGGTGAAATATAACCTCACACACAACCAGCTGCACCCGAAAAAGCACGCATTCAGGATGAGCTTGCAGTTAATAAGATGTAAAATGAACCATGAAAGATCTTCCACTAATGGTGTGGGTTTTAAGGTTCTGTAAAACACTTGCATGACCACTTAAACCTTCATAGGGAAGGTATCTGTGCAAATTTAGAGACCATGATGGAAGCAAATAAACAGATAATACACAGAATTGCTACAGCTATCTATCAAGCTATTACTGAAAGTAAACCCAATCACTAAATCACTAAAGTGTTAACATTTTCATGCAATCATAAAGGGGTGCAAAACACAAACATATAAACAAACAGCTGTTTAAAATAACAGGAGATAAAATGTGAAGCATACCCAATGTCAGCAACTGGACTTCAATAATATGCAAAATAATACATTTTAGACATCAGACTATAAAGTGTTTATAGTCAGAATGCTGGTCCTGCTGACCTACTCAATCAGATGTGAGAGGCTGTTGAGGGACTGTTAGTTGTATGATTTTATACATGCATGCTTAGACTTCACAAATAGCTTTTAACCAATTCTACTATGAAGAGATATGCAATACCAATGTGTAGTTATAAATTGTGATCATTGGTATTCACCTATTATATCTCGATTTGGTAACCAAATATGCTACCTAACCTGTATGGTACCAGGAGGAGCAAAATTATTAATGACTCTCCCAGCATATTCTAGACATGTGCAATTCATTTCTTTCCGAATTCATTTTTTGTCAAAATTCAGCATATTCGTAAACGTCAGAATTAACGAAAAATCGTTTGATGAATTTTTCCGAAAGCAAATTTTCGAAAAGAATGAAAATCCGAAATTCGAAAATTTGAAAGAACGAAAATGCAAAATTAAAAAATCTGACAATTCGAAAGAACAAAACTCCAAAAATCAGAACGAAAATCTGAAAATTCAAAACAACGAAAATCCGAAAATAAGAGCGAAAATCCGAAAATCCAAAAGAACAAAAAACATTCGGATAATTTCTATTATAATTAAATTGTTAAGTTTATTAACCATTATTGTAGTTTTTATTATTATTATTGTGTATTATTAAAAATAATAATAAAAATGATAATAATAGTTATAAACTATTAAATTATAGGTATTGGAATTTCCTTTCAAATTTGGCTGTTAGTGAAAGTAACACATTATTAACCATTATTATATTTTTAATATTATTAATATTATTATTATTCATGAACAATAATAATGATAAATACTATAATAATAGTTATAAACTATTAAATTATAGGTATTGGAATTTCCTTTCACATTTGGCTGCCTGTTAGTGAATGTAATGAATATGAATTTATCTGAATTTACGAATTTTCGAAATAACGAATACCGCATCTATACGAATGGAACATACCGACTTCAATTTTTTCTGAATTTATGAATTACCGAAATAACGAATACCACATGTACACGAATGGAACATACCAAATTAGAATTTTTACAAATTTACGAATTACCGAAATAACGAATACCGCATCTATATGAGTGGAACGTACCAAATTCACATTTTTACAAATGTACTCGAAATAACGAATTTAGATCATAACGAATGATCCGAATAACTAAAACCCCCCCCCCAAAAATGAACAAAACAAAAACAAAAAAAACCACAAATTTTTCGGCATTGCACATGTCTAACATTTGCCAAGACTTAAAAGCCACTTAGAGATGGGCCGAACGCCCCCAGGTTCGGTTCGCGCCAGAACTCTCGAACACCGCAAAAGTTCGGACCCTAAACCCGAATAGAGTTGAGCGAACCCGGACTGTAAAATTTGGGTCTGTACCGGACTTTGGGGTGTCCGTGCCCCGAACCCGATCCCGGACATTAAAAAAAAAGTCCGGGATCGGGTTCGGTATTCGGGTATTTTTGGTGCCTTTTCTATAGCTGCTGGGCAGCCAATCAACAAGCTTTTCACTAGATTGGCCTTAGAAGCCATCACAGTGCATCATGTGACCCAGCCTCTATGTGGGGCTGGAGTCACGTAGCGCCGCGTGTCAGATCGTCTCAAACTAGAATAGGGAGAGCTTCATGCCGCTGCTGTGAGGGGAAGATTAGTGTTCACAACCATCTCAGACTGCATTAGGGAGACCTTCATTGCGGTCCTGTGAGGGACACATTAGCGTTCAGAACTATCTTATAGTGCATTAGGGGGAGAGATTCTCATTCTAAAACCATCTACTACTGCATTAGGGAAACGTTCCTGAGGGTGCTCTGAGGTACAGTTTATCTTTCTAAAAACAACTACAACTGCATTAGGGCCAGGTTCCTGTTGGTGCTCTGAGGGACAGTTTATCGTTCTAAAAAGAAATACAACTGCATTAGGGCCAGGTTCCTGTTTGTGCTCTGAGGGGCAGTTTATCATTCTAAAAACAACTACAACTGCATTAGGGCCAGGTTCCTGTTGGTGCTCCGAGGGACAGTTTATCGTTCTAAAAACAACTACAACTGCATTAGGGCCAGGTTCCTGTTTGTGTTCTGAGGGACAGTTTATCATTCTAAAAACAACTACAACTGCATTAGGGCCAGATTCCTGTTGGTGCTTTGAGGGAGAGTTTATCATTCTAAAAACAACTACAACTGCATTAGGGCCAGGTTCCTGTTTGTGCTCTGAGGGAGAGAATATTGTTCTAAAAACAACTACTACTGCATTAGGGCCAGGTTCCTGTTGGTGCTCTGAGGGACAGTTTATTGTTCTAAAAACAACTACTACTGCAATAGGGCCAGGTTCCGGTTTGTGCTCTGAGGGACAGTTTATCATTCTAAAAACAACTACAACTGCATTAGGGTCAGGTTCCTGTTGGTGCTTTGAGGGAGAGTTTATCGTTCTAAAAACAACTACAACTGCATTAGGGCCAGGTTCCTGTTGGTGCTTTGAGGGACAGGTTATCATTCTAAAAACAACTACAACTGCCTTAGGGCCAGGTTCCTGTTGGTGCTTTGAGGGAGAGTTTATTGTTCTAAAAACATCTACAACTGCATTAGGGCCAGGTTCCTGTTGGTGCTTTGAGGGAGAGTTTATTGTTCTAAAAACATCTACAACTGCATTAGGGCCAGGTTCCTGTTTGTGCTCTGAGGGAGAGATTATCGTTCTAAAAACAACTACTACTGCATTAGCGCCAGGTTCCTGTTGGTGCTCTGAGGGACAGTTTATCTTTCTAAAAACAACTACTACTGCAATAGGGCCAGGTTTTTGTTTGTGCTCTGAGGGAGAGATTATCGTTCTAAAAACAACTACAACTGCATTAGGGCCAGGTTCCTGTTGGTGCTTTGAGGGACAGTTTATCATTCTAAAAACAACTACTACTGCAATAGGGCCAGGTTCCTCCTGTTTGTGCTCTGAGGGAGAGATTATCGTTCTAAAAACAACTACTACTGCATTAGGGCCAGGTTCCTGTTGGTGCTCTGAGGGACAATTTATCGTTCTAAAAACAACTACAACTGCATTAGGGCCAGGTTCCTGTTGGTACTTTGAGGGAGAGTTTATCGTTCTAAAAACAACTACAACTACATTAGGGCCAGGTTTCTGTTTGTGCTCTGAGGGAGAGATTATCGTTCTAAAAACAACTACAACTGCAATAGGGCAAGGTTCCTGTTTGTGCTCTGAGGGAGAGATTATTGTTCTAAAAACAACTAATACTGCATTAGGGCCAGGTTCCTGTTGGTGCTCTGAGGGACAGTTTATCATTCTAAAATCAACTACAATTGCATTAGGGCCAGTTTCCTGTTGGTGCTTTGAGGGACAGTTTATCATTCTAAAAACAACTACTACTGCATTAGGGCCAGGTTCCTGTTGGTGCTTTGAGGGAGAGATTATCATTCTAAATACAACTACTACTGCAATAGGGCCAGGTTCCTGTTGGTGCTCTGAGGGAGAGTTTATCGTTATAAAGCCATCTCCTACTGCATTAGGGAGAGGTTCCTGTTGGTGATGTGAGGGGGAGATTATTGTTCTAAAATCATCTCATACTGCAGTAGCGACAGGTTCCTGTCGGTGCTGTGAAAGACAGATTATCGTTCTAAAATCATCTCATACTGGTGTAGGGTGAGGTTCCTGCTTCTGGTGTGAGCGGTGCATTTCTTGCACAAAAATAAAAAGTGCATCTACAATTTTCTTTTTTTTTTTTAATAAATAAGAATAATAATTTATTATTCTTTTTTGTATTAATAAATAGTGCTACATAGTACATTTGTGTCCAGAATGAGGAGAGGGTCAAATATGGGACGTGGTGGTGGTCGTGGTGCTGCTGGTGTTGGTGGTGTTGCTGAAGCTCCTGTTGCAAGGAGAGAATGCGGTCGATCTGTGCCAGCTACATGCACAAGTGAAACACCTTCCTCAGGTAGCCGACAGAACCTTCAACATTATATGGTAGGCCCGAATGGCGCTTAACGAATGGTGAGGCCAGAACAAGTACAGGCGATAGTAGATTGGGTGGCTGACAATGCCTCCAGTTCCTTCACATTGTCTCCCACCCGGTCCCTTGATGAAAGCTCAGAGTTGGCACTTGAACCCCATGGCCATCTGTCTTTCACCTCAGTCCCTTGTAAATCAGCCAAGGAGTCTGAGCCCCAAGTCATGCAGCAGTCTCTTATGCTTTTTGATGACTCTGCTGCTGTGCTTTCCGTGGGCCATCCACATAGCCCTGGCCCAGAAGTGGAAGACATTGAGTGTGCTGATGCCCGACCACTTCTGGTTCAGGATGAGGACATGGAAACACTACAGCAACACGTCTGTGATGATGATGACGAAACACAGGTGCCAACTGCTGCGGCTTTCCACAGTGTGCAGACTGACAAGGAGGGCAGTGGTGAAGGGTGGGTGGAAGATGATGTGGAGGATGATGAGGTCCTAGACCCCACATGGAATGAAGGTCATGGGAGTGACGTGTGCAGTTTGGAGAAAGAGGTGGTGGTCGTACAGAGGCACCAGCACAGCAAAAGAGGAAGCAGGTTGCAAAAGCGGAGCGAGCGTCCCCTAGACAGTATGCCTGCTACTACCCACTGCACCCAGGGACCTAGCACACCAAAGACAGCTCAAAGGCGTTCCCCCGCATGGCAGTTCTTCAGACAATGTGCTGACTACCAGACACAAGTGGTTTGCACGCTGTGCAATGAGAGGCTGAAGCGAGGCACAAATGTTCTAAACCTGAGAACAACCTCCATGATCAGGCATCTAAATGCAAAGCACTTGCTGCAGTGGAATAAGTACCTCAAAATCCAAAAAAAGGTCTCGGCCTCCTCCTGCTTACTCTTCTGCTGCTGCCTCGGCTTCTTCCTCCAACTCTACAGTGCCAGTGGCACCTGCCACCCAGCAAACAGACAATGTGACAGCAACGCCACCATGTCCGCCACCGTCCCCAAGCATTTCCACACGGTCCTATGGAAGCTTACAGCTCTCCATCTCCCAAACACTGGAGAGAAAGAGGAAGTACCCCCCTACCCACCTGCGATCCCTGGTCCTGAATGCTAGCATTTCAAAATTCCTGGCCTTTGAAATGCTGTCATTCCATCTGGTGGACAAGGACAGTTTTAAAAACATAATGGCGGTGGCTGTCCCACAGTACGTGGTTCCCAGCCGCCACTACTTTTCCAGGTGAGTCATCCCTTCCCTTCACAAACAAGTCGGGGACGAGATCAAATGTGCACTGCGCAACGCCATCTGTGGCAAGGTCAACATAACCACTGATACGTGGACCAGTAAGCACGGGCAGGGACACTATATCTCGCTAACTGCACACTGGGCAAATATAGAGGTGGGTGGGCCTGAGCCGGCTAGCCATTTGGTGCATGTCCTTCCGCCACCCAGGATTGCAGGGCATTTCTCTTTGCTTCCTGTTGCCTCCTCCTCCTACTGCGCTTCCTCCTCCTCCTCCTCTACCACCTCCTCATCCTCTCAGTGTAACACCTTCACCACCAACTTCAGCACATCCAGGGGGAAACGACAGCAGGCTGTTTTAAAACTGAAATGTTTGGGGAATAAACCCCACACTGCGCATCAGCTGTGGACAGGCATTGAACAACAGACCGATGAGTGGTTGTTGCCACTGAGCCTTAAGCCTGGCCTGGTGGTGTGTGATCTCGTAGCAGCTCTGGGCCTAGCCGGTTTGACGCACATCCCTTGCCTGGCTCATGTGCTGAATTTGGTGGTGCAGAAATTTCTAAAAAATTACCCGGATATGTCAGAGCTGCTGCAGAAAGTGCGGGCCATCTGTGCATGCTTTCGGCATTCTCACCCTGCTGCTGCTGGCCTGTCTGCGCTGCGGTGGGACTTCGGACTTCCCACTCACCGCCTCCTATGTGACATGCCCACAAGGTGGAACTCAACCTTGCACATGCTGGAGGGACTGCACGAGCAGCAGCAGGCAATAGTGGAGTTTCAGCTGCAGCACGCACGTGTCAGTTGCTCTGCGGAACAGCACCACATCACCACCAATGATTGGGCATCCATGCAAGACCTGTGTACCATATTGTGGTGCCGACGACGCTGTTCTCAGTGTTACTATCCCACTTCTATGTCTCCTTGAAAAAACACTTCGGGGGATGATGGAAGAGGATGTGGCACAGGAAGAGGAGGAAGAGGGGTCATTTCCACAGTTATCAGGCCAGTCATTCACAAGTGGCTCGGAGGGTGGGTTACTGCAACAGCATAGGCCAGGTTAAACATTTTCAAGCCAGAGGACAGTTCTGGAGGATGAGGAGGACCAGGATGATGATGAGGAGGAGGAGGAACCGTGTTCACAGCAGGGTGGCACCCAACGCAGCTCGTGGGCATCACTGGAGCGTGGCTGGGGGGATACAGAAGACACAGATGATTCACCTCCCACAGAGGACAGCTTGTCTTTGCCTCTGGGCAGCCTGGCACACATAAGCGACTACATGCTGCAGTGCCTGCTCAACGACAGCCGAGTTGCCCACATTTTAACTTGTGCTGATTACTGGGTGGCCACCCTGCTGGATCCCTGGTACAAGGACAACGTGCCATCCTTAATTCCCTCACTGGAGAGTGATCAGAAGATGTGCGACTGCAAGCGCACTCTGGTAGACGCGCTGCTGAGGGCATTCCCAAATGACACCGGGGGCTCAGTGGAAGCACAAGGCGAAGGCAGAGGAGGAAGAAGAGGTGACCAACGCAGCTGTGGCACCGCCAGCACCTCAGAAGGCAGGGTTAGCATGGCCGAAATGTGGAAAAGCTTTGTCAGCAGCACGCCACCACAAACAGCACCACCAGCTGATAGGCAACGTCTTAGCAAAAGGCAGCATTTCAGCAACATGGTGGAACAGTATGCGTGCACACGCCTACACATACTGACTGATGGGTCTGCCCCATTCAACTTCTGGGTCTCCAAATTGGCCACTTGGCCTGAGCTTGCCCTTTATGCCTTGAAGGTGCTGGCCTGCCCTGCAGCCAGTGTATTATCTGAATGTGTATTTAGTACGACAGGGGGCGTTATTACAGACAAGCGCAGCCGCCTGTCCACAGCCAACATGGACAAGCTAACCTTTATTAAAATGAACCAGGCATGGATCTCACAAGACTTGCCTGTACCTTGTGTAGAATAGACATTTAGACCGGCCTCGCACAGCCATTGGTATCCTTTTTTTTTTTTAATATGTCTCAATATTTTTGGGGCTACCCCAATTCTAAAAAAATACCAAACAAACAAAAAACCGTGTTGGCTACCTCCTCCTCCTCTTCCTCCTCCTCCTCCACCACCGCCACTTCCGCCTACACTGCCACGGTCACAGCCTAGTAAACCTCTAGGCTCCTACTCCACATCCACCTCCTCCTCCCATATTTAATGTTTTTTTAGTTGATTTTAAGTTATTTCCCGATCCACATTTGTTTGCAGGGCACTTGTCCTACTCTTACGCTCATTTTGCTTCCTTTTGCAACCTTCTAGCCCTTTCCATTACTTTTTTACAGCCATTTTTGTGCCCAAAAGTTTGGGTCACCATTGACTTCAATGGGGTTCGGTGTCCGGGGTCAAGTTCGGACCGAGTTCGGTACCGAACCCGAATGGTTTCACGAGTTTCGGCCGAACCCAATGAACTGGAACATCCAGGTGTCCACTCAACTCTAATTGCAAACCCTATTAAAGTCTAAAAGAAAAAAAAAAGAAAAGGCCCCATTTTGAAGGCTCATATGCAAGTCATTGGTCATAAAAAGGGCCCAGGTACTTCCCTGGGGGATATGTATCAATGAAAAAAAAAACTTTTAAAAAAGATTGTTTTAAAAGGAGCATTGATTTTAAAGTGAATAAAATGAAAAATTCCTTTAAATATAGTGCCTGGGGGTCCCCTTAGTCTGCCTGTATACTGGCACATCTGTACAATGTATAGAACCTGCTGCAGCAAAACTGACATTTATAAAGAAAAAAATTACATTTAAATCGATTTTCCCTGCAAGCTTTCTTTATTTGGACAAACTGGAAATTTAGTGCTGGGCATGTGGGTTGCAAGGAGTGTATTTTTTTTTTGCGACGCAGCAGCTGGGGCAGAGAAATTTGCCTGCATTTCTCTAGTGCAGGTGGTGTGCTGCTGACAGATGTGTTTCAAGCATCTGTGACACTCTTTGCTATACCATCAACCCTGTCAGTGGAGGCTGCTGAGAGGTCATGAATTATAGCAGGGGTAGACATGAAAGGGGAGGAGTGAGGAGGAGAAGAATTGTGTCCTTTGTTGTGGCTTTCAGGTGCTCTTGCCAACAGGCGGAGTGGTGAGAGGTTAAGTGCCTTGTCAAGCATTTGGTACCAAAATGGCTGGTGTTTTTGCCACTCTTGATCAGCTTACAGCAGAGATTGCAAATTACAACAGTGTGATTGGCTGTACATGTGCTAAGAAAGGCCCACACAGCTGAGCTGTGGGAAATGGGTCGGGAAATAACAGCTCTGCAATCTGATGAAATAGGGTGGCTGCTCTCTACTCTTCCATGATGGCTGCCTCTGAAACACATCCTGCCTTAGTTGGGGTTGTGCCTCCTTCTCTGCTCTATCCAGCACCCAAGTCACTTCAGTGATCTCATTATCATCATCCCCTCCATCCTCATCATTAATGGAGCCAACTTGGCAATATGCTAAGGCTCGGGGAACATGACTGCCAATTTGTTGTTCATCAGTGCTCTCCCCTCCCTGTAGGCTCATGTTACTCCCTTCCTCTACCTCAAAACCAACATCAGAATCAAGTAATGTCTGTGCATCCTCAAGAAGCAAGTGGCTGACACTGTGTTCAAATAATTCAGCTGACTCCTCCATGCATGATGTGGGGCTAAGGCAGGAGTAGCTGTGGACAAGGAGGCAGAATACGCCTTGCTGGCAGCTGCGGTGGATTGCGCACTATTGTCAGCTTGGGTCATATATAGGAGGATGAGGATGATTTAGTAAGCCAGTCCACCACCTCCTCTGCATGCTGTGGCTGGATAGCACAGGCAACATCACTAAACAGAGACAAATGTGCCTTACCTGCCTTTGCCTGTGCTGCTGCCCCCCCCATGTTGGCCTTCCAGACATGATGGGGGCTTATTACCCAAATATAATAGAAACTGGGAAATGCGTGATTAGATGTACGCTATCAAATGAAAAGTGGTGTTTGATGCACTTTAATTTGAGGACTGAGGCTGACAGAAATGCAAAAACGATAAAAAAAGAATAAAAAAGGGGAACACCAGCGTCAAAGTCAGAAAAACTGTGGCTGACAATTAAAAAACAAGGGGCAAGCAGGGGACAAAAAAAGACAAAACAAAAAAAAACTTGCAGCAACCAAAAAAATGGGGTATACAGCACTGTACACAGCATAAAATGTTATGTAATGATGTGTTAAACACTGCACTACACTAACACACTACACTGACACTAACTACACTAACACTCAACACTCAGAGTCACAATAAGTGAACACACTAACTCGCTAGTAACAAACTAAGCTCTGCTCTATCTCCACTCCAACAACACACTGAAAAAGCTGTGGTTGGACAAAGTCATCATCACTTTGTCCAATCAGGGCTCTGATGGCGCTCTGTGTGGCAAAGCCTTGCCCCTGACCGCGCTGCACAGTGCATTGTGTATTGCTCAACGGGATGTTTGCCTGCCGAGCACCCCGCAAATTCGGGTGTTCACAGAATGAGCGAACAGGCAATGTTTGGTCCGAACTTATGCTCAGCCTGAACCGTTCGCCCAACTCTACTTATCTTTTTTTTCATCTCTTTGTGCATCCAGCTTTTTATATTATTTAATATGACCATGTAATGCAATTTATGGGAGTTTTGAGTAATTCAACTTTTAGAACAGTAGTCTTGAATTGTGCTAAAAAAATGCATATGAATATTATGCCAATACCCATCTTTAGTGTAGGTTTAAGTAGGCTTCAGGTATATTAAGTATATTCTCTTTATTTCATATATACAGTAGGTGTTACATTTTATCTGCATTATATGGTTACAGTCCAAACAAAGATTCAATTTTTAAACTCATGAGGTAGCACCAAATTCTTTAGAATCATAGACATATTGTGTTATCCATGGATATACAAAGCCTATGACACTAGGAGCACTGGAGTTCTGATTCCTGTTCTGAATATCATTGGCTAATTCCTGAAGAATGCTGCAGAATACTAAAAGGACCATCGAGATGGTGACTGGTAGACACTTGTAAAAGGTTATGTGTGTCCAGAGAGAAGTAGAGTCAGTAACAAGGTCAGAGCCAGGCCACTGACAAGGCAACTTACGTAGAAATCTTTTGGTCCTGAGGGCCCAGCTTCAATCTTTATGCTTCTACAGTAACCCAGGGCAACATTTCATTTGGTCAAAACTGTGCTCCTGCCTGCCATTTAATAAAGGAGGATGCACTTACAGGCAGTTCGTGTTTGATGTGGTGGGCCATGCCAGTACACCAAATGCAAATTGAGCAGCTCTCTGTGCCTATTACAATACTTATCAATCCTTATCAGTATCAATCAAAAGGATTGGAGGGAGAGAGGTGACTACGTTTCTAGGGCCATATTCTCAGCATAGAAGTGTCCATGGTTATAGGCCAATGCCCCCTTTCTTCTTTTTCTTCTACAATGCCATTTAATTCTCCCAATATCTGCCCATAGGTTCTTGATGCTAAGGTTTGTCTTACCTATCCATGCTTCGAACTTTGAGAAAGGGAAATGTACAACTAATGGTATGTTAACCACTTCAATAATGGCACTTAAACCCCCTTCCTACCCGGACCAATTTTCAGCTTTCATCGCTGTTGCAGTTTGAATGACAATTGCTCGGTCATGCGACATTGTACCCATATGAAATTTTTATAATATTTTTCACACAAATAGAGCTTTCTTTTGGTGGTATTTAATCACCCCTGGGTTTTTATTTTTTGCGCTATAAATGAAAAAAAGACTGAAAATTTTCAAAAACAATGCATTTTTCTTCGTTTCTGTTATAAAATTTTGCAAATAAGTAATTTCTCTTCATCAATTTTGACCAAAAATGATACTGCTAAATTTCTTTGGTAAAAATAACCCAAATCGGAGTTTATTTGGTGTTGGCGGACAGACAGATGTTTTGGGGACTGTGACAGATGTGACGGGGACATACAGATGTTTTGTGTATGGTGACAGATGTGACGGGGACATACAGATGTTGGTATGTGTTTTGTAGACATACAGGGGCAGTGTAGACAGT
>BLSH010305606.1:812622-826996 GCA_018402905.1 Glandirana rugosa | reverse complement strand
TTAGACATGTGGGTGACGAAATGTAACATCCCGTTTCACATTAAAGAAGTCACAACAGTGTACTTTTCATATTTCAAACCTCTTAGTCGATCTAGCGTCCTGTGTCCGAAACGTTAATTGCATCACAAATAATTGGAATTTTAAGAAGTGTCGTCGTTTTATTGTCTTCCTTTATTGTCAGAGACACTCCTAGACACAGGAACGAACCCAGTGGACGACCACCGTCACAAACCTTTTGCTTTACCACGTCAAGACCACCGGTGGTCGCCCTCAGAGGGTACTCGAACTCGAATGGCATGGACACAGCTTGCAGGGAAAATACTGAAGCACTGGGACAGGGAACAAGGCGGGCTTATATGGACCCAGCAGACCCATCAGGTGCAGCTTAATGACCTGTAAGCTCAAGCTCATGGGAGACTCCCGCTGGTGGCCACCAGAACTGCACCATTTCGTTTTCCAAACACTGCCACCAGCAGGTGACCCAAGCAAGGACACAGATCCTCACAGAGACTGTTATTTCCTTCTGTTATTTTGCTGCTGTGAAGAATTTTAAGGTTAATAAACACTACGTTAATTGCAAAGCCTGTGTCCTGCGATCTAGCTGATTCTCCAAACTTTATACTTTTCATGTGACAACACTGAAGAAATTACACTTTGCCCTACAATGTAAAGCAGTGGGTGTACAGATTGTATAACAGTGTAAATGTGCTGTCTCCTCAAAATAACTCAACATACAGCCATTATTAATGTCTAAACTGCCGACAACAAAAGTGAGTACACCCCTAAGTGAAAATGTCCAAAATTGGGCCCAAAGTGTCAATATTTTGTGTGGCCACCATTATTTTTAAGCACTGCCTTAACCCTCTTGGGCATAGAGTTCACCAGAGCTTTGCAGGTTGCCACTGGAGTCCTCTTCCACTCCTCCATGAGGACATCACAGAGCTGGTTAGAAACCTTGTGCTCTTCCACCTTCCATTTAAGGATGCCCCACAGATGCTCAATAGGGTTTAGGTCTGGGGACATGCTTGGCCAGTCCATCACCTTTACCCTCAGGTTCTTTAGCAAAGCAGTGGTTGTCTTGGAGGTGTGTTTGGGGTCATTATCATGTTGGAATACTGCCCTGCGGCCCAGTCTCTGAAGGGAGGGGAAGATGCTCTGCTTCAGTATGTCACAGTACATGTTGATATTCATTGTTCCCTCAATAAACTGTAGCTCCCCAGTTCTGGCAGCACTCATGCAGCCCCAGACCATGACACTCCCACCACCATGCTTGACTGTACATTTATCTTGATCTCATCAGACCACAGGACATGGTTCCAGTAATCCATGTCCTTAGTCTGCTTGTCTTCAGCAAATTGTTTGAGGGCTTTCTTGTGCATCATCTTTAAAAGAGGCTATCTACTGGGACAACAGCCATGCATACCAATTTGATGCAGTGTGCGGCGTATGGTCTGAGCACTGACTGGCTGACCCCCTACCCCTTCAACTTCTGCAGCGATGCTGGCAGCACTTATACATCTATTTCTCAAAGACAACCTCTGGATATGATGCTGAGCATGTGCACTTAACTTCTTTTGTCGTCCATGGCCAGGCCTGTTCTGACTGGAACCTGTCTTGTTAAACCGCTGAATGGTCTTGGCCACCATGCTGCAGCTCCGTTTCAGGTCCTGGCAATCTTCTTATAGCCTAGGCCATCTTAATATAAAACAACAATTCTTTTCTTCAGATCCTCAGAGGGTTCTTTGCCATGAGGTTGCCAGTATGATAGAGTGAGAGCTATAACACCAAATTTAACACACCTGCTCCCCATTCACACCTGACACCTTGTAACACTAACAAGTAACATGACACCGGGGATGGACATTTTCACTTAGGGGTATGCTCACTTTTGTTGCCAGTGGTTTAGACATTAATGCCTGTGTATTGAGTTATTTTGAGGGGACAGCACATTTACACTGTTATACAAGCTGTACACTCACTACTTTACATTGTAGCAAAGTGTTATTTCTTCAGTGGTGTCACATGAAAAGGATAAAAAGGAAAAGGAATTGTTGCTTTATATAAAGATGAACTAGGCTTTAAGAAGACTGTCAAGATCCTGAAACTGAGCTGCAGCACGGTGGCCAAGACCATGCAGTGGTTTAACAGGACAGGTTCCAGTCAGAACAGGCCTTGCCATGGTCGACCAAAGGAGTTGAGTGCACATGTTCAGCGTCATATCCAGAGGTTGTCTTTGGGAAATAGATGTATGAGTGCTTCCAGCATTGCTGCAGAGGTTGAAGGGGTGGGGGATCAGCCTGTCAGTGCTCAGACCATACGCCGCACACTGCATCAAATTGGTTAGCATGGCTGTTGTCCCAGTAGATAGCTTCTTCTAAAGATGATGCACATGAAAGCCCTCAAACAATTTGCTTAAGACAAGCAGACTAAGGACATGGATTACTGGAACCATGTCCTGTGGTCTGATGAGACCAATAAAAAAAATATTTGGTTCAGATTGTGTTAAGCATCTGTGGCGGAAACCAGGTGAGGAGTAAAAAGACAAGTGTGTCTTGCCTACAGACAAGTGTGGTGATGGGAGTGTCATGGTCTGGGGCTGCATGAGTGCTGCTGGCACTGGGGAGCTACAGTTTATTGAGCGAACCATGAATGCAACATGTACTGTGACATACTGAAGCAGAGCATGATCCCCTCCCTTTGGAGACTGAGCTGCAGGGCAGTATTCCAATATTGTAACGACCCAAAGCACACCTCCAAGATGACCACTGCCTTGTTAAAGAAGCTGAGGGTAGAGGTGATGGACTGGCCAAGCATGTCTCCAGACCTAAACCCTATTGAGCATCTGTGGGGAGTCATGGAGGAGTGGAAGAGGACTCCAGTGGCAATCTGTGAAGTTCTGGTAAACTTCATGCCCAAGAGGGTTAAGGCAGGGCTGGAAAATAATGGTGGTCACACAAAATATTGACACTTTGTGCCCAATTTGGACATTTTCACTTAGGGATGTACTCACTTTTGTTGCCAGTGGTTTAAACATTAATGGCTGTGTGTTGAGTTATTTTGAGGGGACAGCTAATTTAAACTGTTATACAAGCTGCACACTCACTACTTTACATTGCAGCAAAGTGCCATTTCTTCAGTGTTGTCACATGAAAAGATAGAATCAAATATTTACAAAAATGTGAAGGGTGTACTCACTTTGTGAGGTACTGTAAATTTATACATTATCTGCTTTGTATTTTGATTATTTTACCTTTTTTTTAGGTGATTAATTAATCTATTTCTATATATTCCCATTATTGCACATTGTACTTTATGGCAGTGCAACACAACTTTTGGGACTTATTTAATGTATCTTTAGCGCAAGATTTCATTATTATTTACACACATATGATAACTTCAACACATTGGTAGTAAACTACATGCATTCAAAATGGCCTTCTCATTCTTTGTCAGCCAACCACTACAATGCAGAGAGCATGGTAGCACAGCCACACAATGCAATCTCATGCAGGTTAACAGTGACTTACAGCTTAACATACAGGCACTCATGATACAATGCAACTACACATTTAACGTTCTGTTTAGATTTGTGCATTCTTTTAAAGTGTTTCTATCCCCACAGAAAAAAATAAAATAAAAACACCTGCAAGGCAAAGGGATAATGAGCTAGTATGCACCCATACTAGCTCATTATGATATACTTACCTCAGAATGACGCTCCCACAGGGCCGCTCGGTCCCCTCAGAGGGAGCTGACATTTTCCCTCTGGGTTCCTTCCGGGTTCGTGGCTCCAGCGCTGTGAGTGTCAGGAGCCGCGAGACGTCACTCCCGCGCATGCGCGTGGGAGCCCATCTTTCCGGCAAGGTTAATCGCTATACCCCGGGCTTTCACTGGAACTTGACTGTGCATGCACCGCTGGCATCAGTGGCTGCATGCAAGGTGAATATCTCCTAAACCGTGCAGGCTTAGGAGATAATAATTGTACCTACAGGTAAGCCTTATAATAAGCTTACCTGTAGGTAAGAATCACTAAAATGGTGATACAACCACTTTAAGTACTAATTGACACCAGATGCTTTCCAGTGCATTTTTAACCGGTTCAGCCCCAGCGCCGTAAATAGGCGGCGGCTGGTATTGAGTGGCTGTACCGGGACATAGCCTGCAGCTGCAGGCTATATCCCGGTATCGTTTTTTAGAGCAGACAGTCGGGTATCCTGGGATAATGACTGATCTGGCTCGGGAGCAACTCGGACGTTATCCCAGGGGGCGGGAGGGGACATCCCCCCTCCCACCGCCTTCTGCCGCTCTTCTCCAGCCTCCCGTCCCACCGGGAGACCGGAGCGACGATCCAGCGCCTCCGCCGGCTAGAAGGAGACCTGACAGAAGCCAGAATCGGCTCCAATCCGGTCTCCTTTGGCAAATTCCAGAAGCGACGTCACGTCACTTCCGGTTTACTCGGCGGCTAATGGCGCCAATTTTGAAAAAATTACAGTATTCAGAATTGCCTTTTTTGGCGATCTGAATACTGTGAAGTGCAAAGGAGGGCTGTGTACTTGTCACCATATATCACTATATTATATTATTAAGGGATGTTTACATTCCTTGTGATAGCAATAAAAGTGATCAGAATTTTTTATTTTTTTTTAAAGGAACAGTGTTAAAAATAAATAAATTAATTAAATTAAGAAAAAAGAAAATTTAAAACGCCACCGTCCCCGCGAGCTCACGCAGCAAAGAAAATGCATACGTAAGTCGCGCCCGCATATGAAAACAATGTTCAAACCACACATGTGAGATATCGCCGCGATCGCCAGAGTGTGAGCAATAATTCTAGCAAAAGACCTCCTCTGCACCTCTAACCTGGTAACCGATAAAAAATTTTAAAGCATCACCTTTGGAGATTTTTAAGTACCGGACTTTGTCACCATTCCGCGAGTGTGCGCAATTTTCAACCGTGTCATGTATGGTATCTATTTACTTGGCGTAACATCCTCTTTCACAATATACAAAAAAATTGGGCTAACTTTACTGTTGTCTTATTTTTTAACTCAAAAAAGTGAAATTTTTCCAAAAAAATCACCCTTGAAAGACTGCTGCGCAAATACCGTGTGACAAAAAGTATTGCAATGATCGCCATTTTATTCTCTAGGGTGTTTGAAAAAATATATATAATGTTTGGGGGTTCTAAGTAATTTTCTAGCAAAAAAAAAATGTTTTTAGCTTGTAACCAACAAATGTAAAAAAAGAGGCCCGGTTGGTAAGTTGTTAAAATGCATCTGGAATGCATGCCCAATAATTTCCATGTATTCCAATGGCCATAGTTCACACCAGTGCAGTCAGTTCAAGTATGTGTAAATCTGTAAATGCCCTCGGAAAGTACACAGCAAACCATTTTCCTAACATCTTTCAAAAGTGACAAAATAAAAAAAAAGAGTGAAAAAAAAGTACTGGACCACAATGAATATGCATCAAAACTGTGTCTAAATGTTCATGCAAAAATACGTCCAAAAATCTTAAATTGTAATGCGAACCAGCCCTAAAGCATTTCAAATGGGTTTATTCATTAATTACATTGTTACAAATGTTAGCAGAAGTTCCAAAAAAGTAAAAGGCGGGCCATTGTATGCAAACAGTATTAAAAATAAAAGATACCCTACAAAAAATTACATCTCCAGCTTTCAAGGTCGGATAAAAAAACACTTACTGTACCATACTCCCACATTGTTGGGATCCTGAGATATGACCAAGATTACATGACAGGGTCTCCACTTTTCCTTGAGATCAAAGTTAGTAGGCAACCACTGAGAATATCCAATTGGGTGGCAGGGGCTTTCTGTTGCATGTTATCTAATTAGCAAAGGTAGGATTTTGGTAATAATAATAATCTTTCACTTATGAGTTATGGATCCAAAATAAAAGTAATTATTGATGTCTAAGATCTCCTTTTGTTGCACTAGGCTTTTACAGGTGTTTTTATGAATATGTGTTGGATAGAATTGGAGTTTACTTTTTCAGATTTTTTGAAAACTAAAGTAACCACATCTGTTTCAAGTACTAACTGAGACTTCACACCTAGTCTGTGCCACTCTTACCGGAACTAAGAATTATGACAGCATATAGAACAAGCCAAAAAAATAATGATCCCGGTAATGGCATCAATTAGATCACTCGCTCGGCAGTCACTGGCTTCGATATCATCAATGGTCGGCTAGTTACAGGCTTACAGCAGTTAGCTAACTGCATCTATGCTGTCATAATTCTTGGTTCCAGTAAGAGTACCTTGTTTGCTCTGAGGGGGTGGAAAACTCACTGTGGTGATTCACAAAGATTGATCCTTCACTACTCTTGGCACTTTATTGGATGTATGAACTTATTCTTCACTTAATGGACTTTATGAATTAATATATGTTATATTTGCACTGTGCACTGTATTTTGTTCTTGACAGATTGACTTTATTCTTTGTTATGTATGAATATTTTTTGCATTTTGGTTTGAGATGCTCTCTCATCTATGGGAGTTTTTGTCACTACTATTAGCGCTGCACTTTTTTATTTCCACTTATGTTATACAATCCAGTTGAATTATGGTGCTGGCAGCATGTCTGATTGGCTTTAACAAGAAGTGCAGTATAATTTTTTACATCTTGTATCATTTTTACATTGATCAGTGCATTTTTATAGCACTGATCAATGAAAAATGCCACTGGTCCCCAAAAAGTGTCATTTGGGGGTTAGATTTGTCCGCCACAATGTTGCAGTCCCACTAAAAATCACAGATTGCCTCCATTACCAAAACAATTAAAAGAATAAAAGTCCCTAAATCTATCCCATAGTTTTTTAGATGCGATAACTTTTGCGCAAACCAATCAATATACGTCTATTGCGATTTTTTTTTTTTACCAAAAATATTTTAAAGAATATATATCGGCCTCAATTGATGAATAAATTAGTTTTTTTAGGATATGTTTTATAGCAGAAAGTAAAAAAAAATGTTTTTTTTTTCAAAATTGTCACTCTTTTTTTGTATATAGCGCAAAAAATAAAAACTGCAGAGGTTATAAAATAGCACCAAAAGAAAACTCTATTTGTTGGAAAAAAAGGTATAAAGATGCACAACCGCGCAATTAAAGTGACGCAGTGCCATATCGCAGGAAGTCTGGTCTGGTCAGGAAGTGGGTATATACTTCTGAAGTGGTTAAAGACACTGTGGGGGTCATTTACTATAGCGCAATTCTGCCTTCGCGCAAATTTTAACACACAGAATCGCAAATTCCCACTAATTAGCGCGAACATGGAATTCACTAAAGCCCTGAGGGAAAAATACTCCCAGAATCAAATTCACTATAGTGCCCAGACAACAGTGACTGACTAAAAGACTAGTCATGCTAGAAGCAAGGGAATTGCACATGGAAATAATGTTTAGGGCATGATATGATCACCTAAATGGTTCTTAAAAATGATGATCTGCTTTTAAATTGTTTAAAAAAGTGAGGTATAACCTGAAATATCATTGAAAGTCTGAAAAGAGCCAAATTCCCCCTTTTTTCCTGACTATTCATCACCACAATTGAGCATGATCAGACAAGAAAATTCCCTAATTTTAACTCCCATGCCTTTCTTAGAGGACCCTATAGTAATTCGCAAATTCGCGCTTGGCTATAATGCCTTCTTGAGAAGGCAAATTTGCATTATATAGCCCAATGCAAGTTTCAGCCATTGATTCTAATGGTACAATTGTAACTTCCCTAAAGAAATCCTTTTCACGTTTAGATGAAATGTATTTTTCTCTCAAACAAATTGTTCCTGCAACAATGTTGCTATTTCATAATCTAATTTGTTTTCAAGAATGTTAGAATGTTTAATCTTCTCATGTTTTGTTAAAATATATTTTTCTCTGTCTCTCGCTTGTTGCTGTCCATCTCATTAAAATCTTTTGCCAAACTCACACAGGTATCTTCACAAACCACAAACAATACCATTTCTGTTTCAATAACATCACTGTTCTACACTCCAAGCACCACCAAATAGCACAGAATAAACTCCAGACTAATGTAATTCCACCACCTATATATCCAAAGAAATGCCGTATATGTGTATATCTGTGTAGGAGGGTTGCACACTAGGCAGACTGGTGGCTGACAGCTTAACGCTTCTACCTAAGAACATAGAGTTTCTGAGTTTGCATCCCGAGCATGTCATTAATGTAGAGAGGTTTTCTGTTCTCATAACGCATGTCCTTACCAAAATGATATGTTATCTAAATATAGTATTTATGTGTAGGAGGTTTCCACCACTATTGCAAATTGCGCCACATGTTTTCTATGGGTAAGGACTATAATCAGCCTTAACATTTCCCATCCAGCAATAATTGCAGCTTCTTACCAAGGCAAATGCCCCAAAATGAGAGATGTCCTATAGCAGAATGCTCACAGTACTGAGCCATAACAAACCTTCAAAACAGATGGCATATGCCAGAAACAGATTGTTCAATGGTTATCCAGCCTTCCACAGTACATATGCATTGGTTCATTTATTGCACCCCTGAGACTTAGGACTGTTTGATATCACAGCAACGGATGCTCCATGAATGTGGCTATGAACCTGGGGTTCATAGGTTCAAATCCATGTCCTGTAGAAAAGCTGTCAGCTCTTCCTGTGTTGTTAAGCATAACTCATGTCCTTCCCCAAGTTTTATATAAATGTAGGATTTATGTGGATGAGGGTTCCACCACCATTGCAAATCTGCGATCTTGCCAAAAGTACCAGAACACCTGCCTTTATACACACATGAACTTTAATAGCATCCCAGTCTTATCCTGTAGGGTTCAAATGTGATTTAGCCAACCCTTTGCAGCTATAGCAGTGCAGGGACCTTTTTTTCCCGCACCAGAATCGGATCGCATGGGTGTTCTCACTCGTGCTATCCGATTCCTATTGGAATCCACAGTTAGCACTGCGATCTATGAACCAATCTGGGGTGTCATTAATATTGTACTGACACCCACAGCAGTTCACAGAAGGCAGAGTGAACTGCCCATGGGTGAGGTGCGATGCAGGTGCTGAAATTATGCTGGCTCCGGCATCGCACCTATGTGAACCTGGGCTAAGGCTGCTTTCACACTTGTGCGACCTGAAAGTCACATGACTTTACAGCGATTTGCCGCAATTTTTTGCTCTAATTTTTTGCCGTGATTTTGATGAGACTTGAAGCAATAGCTGTGTAATTTTGAGGTCTATCGATCTCAAGTTGCCTCAAAGTCGGACCAAAGAAGTTCAGGGACTACTTTGAAGTCTCACAGATATGAATGGTGCTCATTGGAAACCATATTCAATCCCTTTTCACACTTGTGTGACTTTTCCTGTGATTTGGGACTGCAAAGTCACATGAAAAGTCGTTCCCCATGATTTTTGATGAGTACCATTCATATCTGTGTTACTTCAAGTCGCAGTGAGTTCAAAGTAGTCCCTGCACTACTTTGGTCCGACTTTGATGCGACTTGAGGTCCATAGACCTGGATTACACAGCTACAGGTATTGCTTCAAGTCACATGGAAATCACTGCAAAACAATGCAGAAAAAAATTGCAGCAAATCACGGTAAAATCACACAAATTTCAAGTCGCACAAGTGTGAAAGAACAACTCCTGAAAAACAACCCACACCATAATCCCCCTTCCTGATTTTGGGCAGTGCAAAAAGCAAGGTCCATAAAGACATGGATGAGTGAGTTTGGGGTGGAGGAACTTGATTGGCCTGTACAGAGTCCTGACGTCAACCCAATAGAACACCTTTGGAATGAATTAGAGCGGAGACTGTGAGCCAGGCCTTCTCGTTCAACATCAGTGCCTGACCTCACAAAAGTGCTTCGGGAAGAATGGTCAAACATTCCCATAGACACACTCCTAAACCTTGTGGACAGCCTTCCCAGAAGAGTTGAAGCTGCAAAGGGTGAGCCAACTCAATATTGAACCCTATGGACTAGGACTGGGATGCCATTAAAGTTCATGTCCACTCAAAAAACAAGGGAGGGAAATGGGGGAGAAAGGGAAATGGGACTTTATATGAAGACTAAGCCTGGTAAGGTTAGCTTCCATCCCCGACATAGTGTTGAAGAATGCTTGCATAACAGCAAACAAGGGAAGTTGGGACTTTATATGGAGCGCGTGATGGATGACCAGTAATTTGATGGATATTTAAATTTAGGTTTATTATAACTATACCTCACAGTATATGCATACCAAAGATACATAAAATATCACTAGACATAATAAACAACAGATTGTGTCTCATATTACAGGTAAAATTCGGTACAAAAATTGTATATAGTGAGAAATCACAAGGTAAACTGCCCCCGTCCATCAAAATCAATTATAATACATTTGGTAAGAATCGGTCTAATTCTGCATACTCATGACCTCAATATCTCTTAGGATTGAAACAATGTTATGATATCAATACCACATATAAAACATGGGCATCAAGGTAAGTAGCTCTACGTGTTTCGCAGCTATATGCTGCTCATCAGGAGCAATTGCCTGGTGTATCTGAAACACAAAATTAATGGGTAATTGTTACCATAGCTATGAAAACGTACATCCCTCAAAGTTAGACAATGGAGGGAATTGCTCACCAGGTCCGTATGCAAATGGGGTGGCATTGGGGGACCAGAAGACGCCCATGGGACCATGGTCAGGAGCTGTGGGGGGAGGTGCAGCCGCAACGGCCCAGAGTGGCAGCGCCCCAGGCAGGCACAGACATCACCGGTGTTGAGTGTGAAGTTAATCGCTGTGGAAATCAATAATACATTGTTGTGATGGTGCTAGAAGTGTGTGTCAACTGAGTGAAGAGAGCTACATAAAAGAGGAAATTAGAAGATGGGAAAAGAGGGAGAGACTAGAAAGAATGGAGGGTAAGATGAAAGAGTGGATGATGAAGAAAAGTGCAGATCAAAGAAGTGTGATGAGAACCAAGGGCCGACCGGAAGGTTCGGCCAGCGGCGCCACTCCCCTCCCCACGGTGCCCACGAGAGTGTGTACCCCGACTGGCACAGCGGTAACAAGGGTGACCGCACAACCAGCGAGGTGGCGTGATGCCGACACGCAGTGGGAAAACCCCCCAACCCGCCAGTGAAGGAGGCGGGACAGGGGGATCCTCCAGTGCGCGTCGCAGCTCCCGAAACATGTGACCAGGAGCATCCCCGCCTCCTGTAGCCGCCACCATAGGCCAAACCAAGGGGTGCATAGTAGGGCGACAAAGTAACGTAATTGGAGTAGGTGGAGTTCAGTACAATCCAGGAAATATACAATAAAATTAATGCTATTTGAACATATAATCAACTACCATCACGCCACCTCGCTGGTTGTGCGGTCACCCTTGTTACCGCTGTGCCAGTCGGGGTACACACTCTCATGGGCACCGTGGGGAGGGGAGTGGCACCGCTGGCCGAACCTTCCAGTCGGCCCTTGGTCCCTCCTCCCCCTGCTTCGTTCCCACGTGCGTGACACTGGGGGGCGTCTGGCGGCGCGGCCTTCATTTGGCGCCGTCCCAGGTGGGGATCAGACACGCTGACTTCACTCTAGGTTCCCCAGGGCCATTATCCTTGGATGACGGTTTCCTGACACACAGGTATGCATCATTCATGCAACAACACTTCAATTGGTTCCCAGTCACTTTATCCTACACACATTCACCTTCCCTATCCTATTTCTCTTCATTCGAGGGGGTCTATTAGGCAACCTGTTCCATGGACTTTGGCTGCACTCTGGCCGCTGTTAATTTTTGGTTCTCATCACACTTCTTTGATCTGCACTTTTCTTCATCATCCACTCTTTCATCTTACCCTCCATTCTTTCTAGTCTCTCCCTCTTTTCCCATCTTCTAATTTCCTCTTTTATGTAGCTCTCTTCATTCAGTTGACACACACTTCTAGCACCATCACAACAATGGATTATTGATTTCCACAGCGATTAACTTCACACTCAACACCGGTGATGTCTGTGCCTGCCTGGGGCGCTGCCACTGTGGGCCGTTGCGGCTGCACCTCCCCCCACAGCTCCCGACCATGGTCCCATGGGCGTCTTCTGGTCCCCCAATTCCACCCCATTTGCATACGGACCTGGTGAGCAATTCCCTCCATTGTCTAACTTTGAGGGATGTACGTTTTCATAGCTATGGTAACAATTACCCATTAATTTTGTGTTTCAGATACACCAGGCAATTGCTCCTGATGAGCAGCATATAGCTGCGAAACGCGTAGAGCTACTTACCTTGATGCCCATGTTTTATATGTGGTATTGATATCATAACATTGTTTCAATCTTAAGAGATATTGAGGTCATGAGTATGCAGAATTAGACCGATTCTTACCAAATGTATTATAATTGATTTTGATGGACGGGGGCAGTTTACCTTGTGATTTCTCACTATATACAATTTTTGTACCGTATTTTACCTGTAATATGAGACACAATCTGTTGTTTATTGTGTCTAGTGATATTTTATGTATCTTTGGTATGTATATACTGTGATGTATAGTTATAATAAACCTAAATTTAAATATCCATCAAATTACTGGTCATCTATCACGCGCTCCATATGAAGTCCCATCTTCCCTTGTTTGCTGTTATGCAAACATTCTTCAACATTAAAGTTCATGTGTGTAAAGGCAAGCGTTTAGACAATTTTGTGTGGGCTAATGCATTTGCAAATTGTAAGTGTTCTTGTTTATCAGGTGCAATCACTATAGAGTTAGGCAGACATGAAGAGACAGATTGAATGACACTGGTGGGCGTGTACTTCCATTGGGCGTGTCGGTGTGCTAACAATACGACCTAGGTTATATAAATGGCTGCGGTAGAGGGGTTGGTTTGCCCTGCGAAGAGGCTGTGTTATTTGCTGTGGTTTTTGGGGGAATAGGGCTGTAAAAAAAATAAATAAATAAAAAATAAATAAATAAATAAAAAGGGGCAGACTCGATGGACTACTCAGTCTTTTTCTGCCGTCACTTTTCTATGTTTCTATGTTTCTATTGTGCATAATGGCAAACGCCCCACTTGGGCTGTTAGTTGAAATTCTTGTGCATTTTGTCCATCAAAAATGTGGATTTGCTGACAATGTTGTGTATTGTTGCTGTCTGACCATGCATTCCTGGTTTGGGAGCATCTGCTGACCTTCTACTCTTTGATCTCATTGCTTAATCATGTACACAGAAATGCATCTTCCAGCAGAACCGTCACCAATGTATGTGTGTGGAATGTGGGGTGGTGGGTGTTAATGT
This sequence comes from Glandirana rugosa, assembly GCA_018402905.1. Classification (NCBI taxonomy): domain Eukaryota; kingdom Metazoa; phylum Chordata; class Amphibia; order Anura; family Ranidae; genus Glandirana; species Glandirana rugosa. The sequence goes on along the minus strand of BLSH010305606.1, from coordinate 813,721 downwards.
TTGAAATATGCGTCTTTTTAATTTTTTTTTTTTTTTTTTAAGAATGACTGTTTTTTTTTAAATTTTGTATAATCTTGCAGCTAAACATTTGTTGGTGGTTGGTGTCGAGAGTAGTTGTACTATGAAATGGGTAGCCTGCTATACACTGTGAAATTAAAGCTATGTCCACTATAAGGCTTGGAAAAAATTTAGATTGTAAACTCCTATGAGCAGGGCCATTAGATCCCAATTGCTAAATGTTTGTCTAAATGTACCACCTAAAATACTAATGCCACTAAATGAATGTACTTAATTGTGTTGCTGCTGTGCAAATAAATGTAACTTCTTGACCTTTTTTTTTTTTTTTTAATTTTGTGAGGAGCTGGGTTTGGAGACCTGAACTGTCTTACTAATGACAAATTATGAGAAGGTGTAATCGTGGATTAAAAAAAAACCTAATCTCTTCAGCACACCTGCAAGTAAATGATAACGTTTTTTTAAGTGGAGTCTTTTCTTTTAACAGGTCTGGAGAATTGCAGGTAAGTGCCGGTTCACACTGCTGCACTGTGCAAGATTGCGTCTGATTCACACCCCAGTACAAGTCACAATGGCTGTCCACGAAATGCAATTTCTGCCATACAGATAGTAAGGCTGAATTTGCATTGTATTCGGACCAAACTCGCACAGGACTAGAGTTGAGCGAACACCTGGAAGTTCGGGTTCTGCTGGTCCGTCCGAACTTCGGGACAAAGTCCGGGTCCGGGTCCGGACGGAACCCGAACGATCGCACGGACAACGAACCCCATTGAAATCAATGGGGACCCGAACTTTTAGGCACAAAAATGGCTGTAGGAAAGTCCTGGAAAGCCCCAGAGGGCTGCAAAAGGAAGTAAAATGGGGGTAAGGGTAGGGCAAGTGCCCTACAAAAAAATGGGGACAGGGAAATAACTTTAAATATTTTTAAAAAAATAAAAACATAAAAAATGCAAAAATGGAGATGAATGTGGTTCATCTTCAAACTGTGTCTGAAAAGTATTAATTAACGGTAGAAGCCATATAACTGTTCTAAAATCATCTTCAAACTAGGGCAAGTGCCCTACAAATAAAGTGGCGGTGGTAG
>BLSH010305606.1:773304-787060 GCA_018402905.1 Glandirana rugosa | reverse complement strand
TGATTATAACACGTTCCTCTAATATTTCTCGTTTTAGGTAAACTTTTGTAATTTATCACTAAGAAGTCTTTGTGTGATATTCTTCAGAAATTCTCACTAAACACGAAGGATTTGTGTTCTTGTCACATAGACGTGAGACACTGCACATAGGGGAAGTGGTCCACGTTACGTGCGAGTGGAGGTAGTATCTAGGTGGTCCCAAGTTTATATATATCCTCATTACTATTGACGACGAGTCCAAGGAAACCGGTGACTCTGTGAAGGGGAAATTTCTACCGAGTTATGACCAGTGATTGTCGAGGTTCCATTGTATTCCTCTTGCGATCGTTCGGGTTCCGTCCGGACCCGGACCCGGACTTTGTCCCGAAGTTCGGACGGACCAGCAGAACCCGAACTTCCAGAGGTTCGCTCAACTCTATTCATTAATTAACCCCGGGTACTGCACTATTGGAAGCACTTTTTTCTCCTTATGTTACCTTGGAGCTGTTAGTGACCAGTATTGAGCCATCTTTAAAGGGGAAGTGTCTCAGTGGCCAAAGGAACCTGAGCAGCAGTTATCATTACTCCTATATATATTTGAACCCTGGTGGATCTATGATGGAGGTGAGCGTGCATTGCACCTGGTGAAGGGGATACACGTCACAGAGTGCAGATACACTGTTCTTGTGTTTAGGAAGCACAAATCACTCTTAAAGACTTCTTATAGTGTGTTTCTGAAGAATCACTATTTAATGTTTTCAAATGGATTTTGCTCTTTATAATCTCCTTGCACAATATTAGTTTATTTTATTGTCACATATATGTTACATAGACATAATCAATAGGTATTGTTTCATTGGCTCTTGCACTTTATTAATTGTATATGGTTTATGTTATTTATGCAATAGATATCATTTGAGCAGCTCTAACACATACTTACCTTATTTTAATCATGTGTGAAACACATTAGGTGATAGCAGCAGCTATATGTTTTCACCACTTGGTGACAGTGCGCAGCCACTTTTTGATTTTTCATTGTACATCAGGACCCTTTTTGATTCTTCTGAACTGGTTGAGGTTGTTTGGACTATAGTAGTTTAATTAAGTCTTACTATAACATTTGAATGCCAGCTAGTGGGTAATTAACCATTTCACCCTTCATAGCGTCTTTAGGTTTGTGTAATTACATGTTCATTGATTTACCCTCTGTTTGCATCACCTTAATACATTTAATTAATTATCTTTAAGATTTTTGTGCTCTTATTCTTGTGCATTCTTAGAGTGGCAGCCTACTAACCCTTAAGTCCTCAGGTGTAAACGACTTTAGTGTGTCAGTGGGGACCGAGCAGTTAAAGCATTTGTCACCCCAACATTTCATATTCCTGATATGTGCCTGCTGTACCATGTACTTGTAAGAGAAAGTATCCTGTTCTCTTTATATTGTTTCCTTTGTGTGAAATCCCTGATGCCTGCCACCCTCTGTTTTCCTATTAAAAACTGACCACACTAAGCAGGAGAGCACAGCATGGTCAGTTCTCTAGCTGTGCTGGGAACTCAGCCTGCTCTCCTCCAATTTTCAGACTTGCCCTGTCATGCCTCCCCCTGCACAGTTTTTCACGGTGAAGCTCAGAGTGCTGCTGTTTCTCTTCCTTCAGCTCTTATGCAGCTGAGAACAGAGGGAATGTGATCACTTATAAGAAAGGGGGAAAGAGGTATTTATAATGTTTTTTTCATATCCATACACAGATGTTTTGCCTTTCATTTCTATTTTAAACTGAATGGGTTGGGGGCGTGGCTGGATGTGAGCCGAAGCAGACGTGCTGTGCTTGAGCTCCGCTCTTAACTGATTCCTATATTCATCCTGTCAACGCGGATTCCCCGCAAAAGTCACTCGCAGCTCACTGGGAGAGGCGCTCCGTCGTATGCACCGGCTGTTAATCTCCCCCATGGCGGGCAGCAAGGCTAAATCCAGCAAGAAGGGATCTGCCTCGGCCTCTTCAGCTGCGGACATATTGACTCCTTCCTCCCCCTCCAGGTCATCTGCAGGCACTCAAACAGCGCCAGGGTCCATGGGGGACGTGGAGCCTACTTTGGCAGACCTGATGGCTGCCATTGTCTCTCTTAGAGAAACGCTGATGGCTAAGGTTGGCTCTGTGTCGGTCCACATCAGCCTGATCCGCCATGACATGGAGCAGTTCCGTTCACGTCTTTCGGAAGCAGAGACGCGCATCTCCACTGTGGAATACACGGTGCATGAGGACTCCAGGGAGCTGAGGATCCTCCAGACTTTACAAAACAAGACCATAGACATGGAGAACAGGTTGAGACGTAACAACCTGCGGGTGGTGGGGCTCCCTGAGTGGGCAGAAGGCGCCAAGACTGCGGAGTTTGCTGAGCGATTCCACACCACCCTACTAGACCTAGCCGACCCCCCGGCTACTTTCATTGTTGAACGGGCTCACAGAGTCCCCTCCAGACCTCCCATGCCTGGGGCGGCACCAAGGCCTTTTCTGATAAAGTTGCTAAACTACCGGGACCGGGATATGCTACTTTCAGTAGCACGGAATGCCCCCGACCTTATGTTCGATGGCGCCAAGATCTCTCTCTATCCTGATTACTCTCCTGAGGTGCAGCAGCATCGTCGGTCATTTACAGATACCAGGAAATGGTTAAGAGAGAAAGGCTCCGTTACTGTCTCCTGTACCCGAGCAAACTGCGGTTGACAGATGGGGCCACTACCCGCTACTTTGACACACCGGCGGCGGCTGACATCTGGCTGGACTCTCGGTAAGGTGCTTTGTTTGCTCCTGTTTGTTTCTCCCCCTCCCCCCCTCTGCAATGGCCTCCTGGAACTAAACTAATGCCCCTTTCTTGCAACTTTATCCTTGAGTGGGGGCACCACCACAGGCGGTATGCGCCACTCTCATGGGACATATTCCCCCTGTTCATACACCGCACTCGTCGCTGTCGCACGGCAGTAAGAAAAGTTACTGTACCGGGACCATGCACACCTGTGTGAGTGGCTATTTGGGAGCCTAGATATCATCACCCCCCCTTTTTTTTTTCCTATTTTTTCCTATTTTTCACTGTTTTTATTTTTTCTTGCTTGGCGTGAGACTGTTTTTTTAAGCCAAGGACACACTGTACGGGGTTCTTGTTCAGGAATGAACCCAGCACCTAGAGTTAATGGTTTTTGTTATCAGTTGGGTGCAAGTGTAGGGAGTTTGGATTTACTAACATGGGGTTTGTCTATATGTACCTTTTGCTTACTTATGCTAGAATGTACTGCTATAACAGGTGATATGGTGTCCAAGACTGCACTCAGAAGTGGTCTACTATGCTTCTTTGCACTGGTTGGCTTCGGGTGGGCTCTGCTGCCTGTGGGTGGGTGCTGGCACATCGGGGAGTGGCCCCCTTTTAGGGGCTGGGGTTCACCACTCTCACATGATGGCTTCTAGGGACATGGACTCACTAGCCGTGTTGTCCTGGAATGTGAGGGGGCTGAATTCAAAATACAAACGCTCCCTTTTATTTCAGTACCTTAAACGATATAAACCACATATAGTAATGCTCCAGGAGACTCATCTCACGGGCAACAGAATGCTCTCCCTGAAGCGACCCTGGATACAGAGAATGGTGCATGCAACGTACTCCTCATATTCCAGGGGGGTCTCAATTTTCATTAGCAAAAACTTGTAACGTACAGTTGATGAAATACACACAGACCCTAATGGGAAATATGCCATGGCAGTTCTGACAATATATAACAAAAACTATGTACTGGTAAATGTATATCTGCCTCCCCCTGGCCTGATACATCCCCTATAGGCGCTGCTAGAGAGGCTGGCTCCGCATGTTCCTGCTCGCATCCTGTTTATAGGCGATTTCAACGCCATCTTGTCCCCAGACTTAGATAGGCCAATACCTCCAAACTCTGTCAGTGCAGACCTGGCCGCGTGGGCACAGGCGGCTGGGCTCACTGAGGCGTGGAGATGGCTACATCCCCGAGACAGGGTCTACTCGTGTTTTTCAGCCACGTTTAAAATGGCCTCCCGAATAGACTTGGCGTTTGCCAACCCTTCCCTGATTGGGGACATAAGGGAGGCGTCCTATCTCCCCTTGGGCCTCTCAGATCACAGCCCCCTTTTATGTATTAATATTCAGAGGCAGCATAATCAAGCCCTTTGGCGGCTGCAGCCCAGATGGATTAATCATGAAATGTCCCTTGGAACTATTCCTCCTAAATTGCGAGAATATTGGGAGCAAAATGCGGGGTCGGCCTCGGATGCTGTGGTATGGGACCCTTTCAAGGCTAGGGGGCACTATATATCTGTCGTAGTCTCCATCAGAAGAGACCAGGAGAAGGACATTTGTGCCCTTCAGGATGCGATAGAGGCCGCATCGGCCCAGTATTCCTCCTCGTCTACCCCAGAGAACTATGACCACCTGGCCTCCAAACGCAGAGATCTACATCTGCATGTCTCAGAGGCTGCTAGCCTGGGAGCCACAGCACGGCGACAGGAGTTCTTCGAATTTGGGGACAAAAACAGTAAATTGTTAGCACTGATGGCCCACCATGACAGACCACTTACTGTGATCCCCAATATCCTTACGGACACGGGTAAGTTGGCGGTTTCCCCAACAGAGGTACTGACTGCTTTCATTGGGTACTATACCAAGCTATATACCACCTCGCAGCCACCTGACATGGACCCTTCTATCATGACTGAGGCTTTGGATGAGCTGGCACTGGGTTGGTTGATGGACTCTGAGAGGGACCTACTGGTGGTTGACATCACACCTGAAGAGGTGGCGCTGGCGGTCCATTCGTTCCCGGCGGGTAAAGCCCCGGGTCCGGATGGACTGCCCATTGATTTTTACAGAGCCCATATTGATCTGTTGGCTCCTTGGTTGGCAGCCCTATATGGGGAGTGCCTTAGGTCTGGCTCCCTTCCTCCTTCTATGAAAGAGGCCCACATTATCCTTATACTAAAGCCCAACAAAGATTCCAAGCTATGCGCCTACTACAGGTCTATTGTGCTTCTGAATTGTGATTTGAAGATACTTACCAAACTGTTGACAACTAGGGTAAATAAAATTATTAAGTCCCTAGTGGACGCTGATCAGACGGGCTTCATGCCGGGTAGATCCATGGACGTGAATATCCGCAGACTCTTTACCAACATCCATGCCCAGCATGGTGACTAGGACCACCGTACCATTGCCACCATAGGTATGGAGAAGGCCTTTGATACGGTGCGCTTCATTGACTGGGTCAAAACCCTATATACTGAACCAATGGCCTGTATCCGCGTAAATGGCATGCTATCCCTGTCCTTTCCTCCTGCAGAGAGGTACCAGGCAGGGTTGCCCTCTCTCCCCGGCCCTGTTTGCTCTGGCGATGAAGCCTATTTCAGAGGCTCGTAGAGTGTCTCCCTGTGTTTGGGGCCTTAGGGTTGGCTGGCTGGAGGAGAGAGTGGCACTTTATGCAGATGATCTACTGCTGTTTTTAAATGATGCCGGTCCCTCTGAGAGGTGCCCTTCAGGTCATGAACTTATTCTCAACCTTCACGGGCCTGAAGGTCAACTGGAATAAATCATTGCTCTTCCCGGTGGATGAGGGGGCGAGAGCTTCGGCTTCGACTGATCTCCCTAACAGTGGGTTGAGAAATTCACATATTTGTGATCTCGAGACACAGCCAGGAGTTTATGAGAGACAATCTGGACCCGGTGATGGCTCATACTAAGACCTTGCTGAGGGCGTGGAATAATCTCCCCCTTTCCTTATTAGGCCGAATTAATTTGATAAAAATGAAGGTGCTCCCCAAGTTGACATATATATTTAGGAACTCCCCACAATGGCTTCCAAAATCCTTTTTTAACTCTTTGAAAAAATTATTCTTAACATTCATCTGGCATGGTGGTTCCCCTAGATATAAATACACTACTCTCGTGCGTCCCTTGGATCAGGGGCGGCCTGGCCATGCCGGATTGCTATAATTACTATTTAGCCTGCCAACTGGTGACCACACACTGGTGGTTGCAACCCGATCTTACAAACTCTGCGATTGTCCTGGAGGCGGCAATACTTAACTCCCTGGAAGCTCTAAAATCCCTTTTATATAGAGGGGAAAAGTCGCCCCATCCGCTTACCCCCTCCATGCGTACCACTATTCGGGTCTGGAAGGTGGCAGAATTGTTACACGCATGCCCGATAAATGAATTGTCTCCACATACCCCCCTGTGGTGCAACCCAAATTTGCCACACTTTTTTACCATCCCAGATCCACAGGCATGGGCTAAATATAAAATTACAGTAGTAGATTAAATGATCTCTAACCATACCCTGGCCTCATTTCAAATTCTTCAGGAAAAAATCCATGTCCCTGAGCACTACTGGTTTAGGCATCTGCAGCTAGAACACGCCTTCAGATGCCAGTTTTTGGGTCAGCCAATTAGTCTCTCATACTCTGAGCTGGAGGCCACCCTTAGAGTACAGGGCCTGGAGAAACCCACCTCTCAGCTGTACGGTGATTTACTTGTTGCATCTGTCTCTGAGCTGTCCTCCTTACGCCACAAATTGCTTGAGGACATACCGGAGATAGACAATGATGACTGGTCCAAAATCTGGGAGTTTCCCTTCTCTGTATTGATCTCTGCCAGGGATAAGATGGTACAGTTTAAGATTTTACATCGAGCATATTATATTCCACACCGGTTGCACAAGATGTCTCCGGCTCTCTCCCCGGAGTGCTGGAGATGCACGCACTCTCCAGTTGACTTCTATCACGTTTTCTGGACATGCCCGAGAATTGAGCAATACTGGCACGAAGTGGTGGGGGAAATTGCCCGGACCACCAAAATTGTAGTACCCAGAGACCCGAGATTCTGTCTGCTGGGGCTTGTGGAACAGCTTATAGTGGTAAAAGTCAAAAGAACACTCGTCAGTATTGCTCTCTATTATGCTCGGAAAGCTATTACGATGAGTTGGAAGAAGACGCTACCCCCCTCCATTGGGTTCTGGAAGAAACTAATAAATGATAGCTTGTCTCTATATAAAGCTACTTACATAAATTGGGGCTGCCCCCTGAAGTTCCAGAAGGTTTGGTCCTGCTGGATTGAGGACGCATCTACGGCTGCGTGAGCTGTAGGAACTGATTGTGGGGTGCCCCCTTTGATGCGACCGGGCAGCCCCGGGGGGCGGGGCCCACGTACGAGCCGATCCAGTGTGCATTTTGAGACACCGTTATAGCTTCTTGACAATACCCCACCCTTGCGAGAGGGAAATAGCTGTAGTAGTAGAAGGTTAGCAGACATAGATGTTAGATTGTACAGGACCGGCTGGTCCGCCCCTGCGAGGGCAAGTTGTATGTGAATGTACATTTATATGTACGGTATATGCTTTATTTTCAAAATCAATAAAAAGATTAAAAAAAAAAACTGAATGGGTTGTTTTACAAGGCGATCATTTAATCGCTTTAGGAGAGTTGGGGCAGAACAGAGGACCCATCATTATCATCGGGTCCTTCAGGGGTAAGCACTACATATACATTTTTTTTACATTGAATTTTTAGCAAAATAAGTATAAACAACACCCATGCAGTGTGATCATGAGATAACTACATGGTAAGAAAATGGGTAAAAAAAATGGAGAAAAGCAAAAAAATACTAAAGTAATAGAGAAAAATGTCAACATGGTAAAGTTACACTTTTCGCAACCACATAATTCCAAGCTCTCACACAAGTTGGATGCATGTCATTTCTCACTGTGAATCATTTTTCACATGAGAAATTGGTTTTGATAAGTTCAAGGATTAGGTGCAAGTTGTTGCTTCCAAAACCTGGTAATCATATTTGTAGGGGCTAGTACGATATGGGAAAGAGTTGTGCTTTGATGAGAAAGGAAATAAATAATTTATTCCCAGGTTTAGAATAGCTAAAGCTGGGGATAGGGATGTTAGAAACCAGTGATTTTAGATATTTGTTCCAGAAGCTGGTGAGGTGTTAACATTTCCATAAGACGAGAAATAATGTACCAGAGAAGCCACAGTTTTGTACACATATTTTCAAGCAAAAATAACAGTTAACATACATACTGTATATGTGAAATGTTTTGCTTATCAAAAGATTTATAATTCAGCTCAGACAGTCTTGTAATCATGATACACCTGCAAGACAACATTGCCAAATCAATGACCTTACTTTTTCTTACTTCCACGGCAACACAACTAGGTGAACAAACTGCTCTCAGTATGTACGTATGTACGTATAATAAAATAAAAGCAGTACACAAATGCGGTCATCTTTTTTCCTGTAAGTATAATCCCAATGAGTGTAGTTAAAGACAAAGTCACTCTAGTAGCACTCCACCTCTCTCATTCCAACCACCTTCCACCACTAGGTGATAAAGTGTGGGCACATATTAACACCCACTCCTGGTTAGTGACTCCAAACACCAAAGGGCACCAAGTGGACACCGCTCCCCTTTGACTGCACACTCACCAAAATTATTGGCATAAATAGCAAAATTCTCTCAATCACGTTTGTTGCTCCGTCAGTGGCTGGTAATCTCCATCATAGCAAACACCATTCACTGCAACTCAATGGGGAAAGAATGAACCACGTACCGTAATACCATTCAAAAACATTTATTAAGTAATTATTCTCCCATTAACACCACACCTACAAAAGTCATAAAATAATGAGCCTGTCATCAAAATCTATACATCAGCCATCAAGCTTCTGCCATGTAATGGATATAACTTGCGTCTCATCACATTCGCATCCCATAATAGCAGCAGTCTACGTCAAATCTGGGTAATGCACTGACGTCACTTCTGATTACCATATGGCCCTCAATTGACGTGTTTCTTCATTACAACTTCCTCCGAAGGGTGTGGCCACACGGCACTGCAAGCCAGCCACTGCAAGACACCATCACTAGCGCTTAACCCTTTACAACCCATAGCCTTCAAGAACTCTCATCCAAGGTGACACCACTACACTAAAGAGGCACCTAGAGTCCAATTTCAGTATTACAACTTATCTAAATATTGTCTATATCAGCCTTTCTCAACCTTTTCAACACCGAGGAACCCTTGAAATAATTCTTCGGTCTCAGGGAACCCCAGCTAAAAATTAAAAAACTACAACTCATGATACATTTGTGTGATGGTCAATGGGAAGAATGCTCCTTACACTTGTGGTCATTGGGAAGAATTACCCCTTACAGATAGCTAAAAAGATCAATGGTATCATTGGGAATTTATCTGAGAGGTAGAAATTGACCACTGCTCAAGGAACCCCTAGCAACCTCTGGAGGAATCCTGGTTGAGAAACCCTGGTCTATATGGCCCATTATTAATCAATAAATAGCATCTTTGACCCAAAAAGCGATCACGTAGGACATAGCCAGGTAAATTCCCTCATCAGTGTTCTACTGGCCACAATTAAATGGTCAGTATTTCATATCTATACATTTCATAAATACAGGGTGTGCCATTTATATGGATACACCTTAATAAAATGGGAATGGTTGGTGGTATTAACTTCCTGTATGTGGCACATTAGTATATGTGAGGCGGGAAACTTTTCAAGATGGGTGGTGACCATGGCGGTCATTTTGAAGCCGGTCATTTTGAATCCAACTTTTGTTTTTTCAATAAGAAGAGGGTCATGTGACACATCAAACTTATTGGGAATTTCACAAGAAAAACAATGGTGTGCTTGGTTTTAACATAACTTTATTCTTTCATTAGTTATTTACAAGTTTCTGACCACTTATAAAATGTGTTCAATGTGCTGCCCATTGTGTTGGATTGTCAATGCAACCCTCTTCCCCACTCTTCACACACTGATCGCAACACCGCAGGAGAAATGCTAGCACAGGCTTCCAGTATCCGTAGTTTCAGGTGCTGCACATCTCGTATCTTCGCAGCATAGACAATTGCCTTCAGATGACCCCAAAGATAAAAGTCTAAGGGGGGTCAGATCGGGAGACCTTGGGGGCCATTCAACTGGCCCACTACGACCAATCCACTTTCCAGGAAACCGTTCATCTTTATGCACTGAAGCTGGCACGTTCCCTGAGTTTTTCCAGCAAGATGGTGCACCACCACATTATGGGTGTCAGGTCTGAGCATTCCTAGATGAACAGTTTCCTGGAAAGTGGATTGGTCGTCGTGGGCCAGTTGAATGGCCTCCAAGGTCTCCCGATCTGACCCCCTTAGACTTTTATCTTTGGGGTCATCTGAAGGCAATTGTCTATGCTGTGAAGATACGAGATGTGCAGCACCTGAAACTACGGATACTGGAAGCCTGTGCTAGCATTTCTCCTGTGGTGTTGCGATCAGTTTGTGAAGAGTGGGAGAAGAGGGTTGCATTGACAATCCAACACAATGGGCAGCACATTGAACACATTTTATAAGTGGTCAGAAACTTGTAAATAACTCATGAAAGAATAAAGTTACGTTAAGACCAAGCACACCATTGTTTGTCTTGTGAAATTCCCAATAATTTTGATGTGTCACATGACCCTCTTCCTATTGAAAAAACAAAAGTTGGATTCAAAATGGCCAACTTCAAAATGGCCACCATGGTCACCACCCATCTTGAAAAGGTTCCCCCCCTCACATATACTAATGTGCCACAAACAGGAAGTTAATATCACCAACCATTCCCATTTTATTAAGGTGTATCCATATAAATGGCCCACCCTGTACAATTAATATTTCCAATCCTTCAATAAAAAGCCCCTTATAAAATTCAGCACAAAATTAATCATAAAAATAAGCTAAAAAATAATACAAATAAGTAGATAAATATATACATAAATCCTAATATTTGAGCTTCATGAAACATGATTAGCAGAATTACATATAATTTTATATATATAAAAAAAAAACTATACATAACTAATAATCACTAATAAAACAAGTAATGCCAATCTCAACATTCATCCCTTTTGGAGTTAAAGTATCTGTCTGTATATCTATTTAGTATCTCTTTCACATACATTTCTGACTCTCCATGATGACATTATCCTATCAATCCCCCAACATTTCAAACCTGACAGGTCCTTTCTATGACACTGCCTAAAATGAAGAGAGACACTATGTTGTTTATATCCTATTGAAATGTTATGTATGTGTTCAGCTATTCTTTTTTTAAGTGGTCTTTTCGTACATCCAATGTACATCAACCTGCATGGCCATTCTAAGGAGTACACTACATGAGTAGTGTTACATATCATAAAGTCCTTAAAGAGAAGTATGGAAATATATATATTTTTTTAGAATCATAATTACCTAGGTGTATGCACATCGGCCTGATGCTGCATCTGTCCCCTGCTGGCTCTAAGGCTGACAACCGAGCGTTCAAACACTGCTGATCGTTAGGTACTCAGAGCTCCCTGAGCAGAGATCTAGTGACTGTCAGTCATTGCTGTCTGCTCTGTCCATCCCCATGCCCCCCATGTTCACTGGAGCACAGGACTGCGGAGTGGGTGGGATTGGCTGGCTCAGGCTCTCAGTGGCTTGCTGAGAGGCTGACCCGGGTGGCAGTCCAGGCATGTGGGCAGATCCTGACCTTATGGTCACGATCTTTCCCGAGCTTGGACCGGCTCTGTGACGTCAGTTGACAGTGGGCTTCAGCCTGCTGTTTGCTGAAAATGGGTCACAGGAGTGCAGAACGAACTGCCCTCCTGTAATCCACAGGAGAAGTACAGCAAAACTAGCTTTGGCTGTACTTCTCCTTTAATTTTAAATTCCTTATTATTGGCAGTAGATCTAAAGCTAATTATACCCCTAAATGCATCTTTAACCTGTCTACACCAGGGATCCTCAAACTACGGCCCTCCAGCTGTTGCGGAACTACACATCCCATGAGGCATTGTAAAACTCTGACATTCATACATGACTAGGCATGATGGGAATTTTAGTTCCTGAACAACTGGAGGGCCATAGTTTGAAGACCCCTGGTCTACATGCATTGCACCTAAGGCATGCACCAAAAAAAAGAGCTTTATCCCAGAACATTAATGATTTTATAGGGGAACTAAAACCTTTTTAACCATCCAGTCTCCAAAGTTAGGGGCTCTCCTATAAATAAACAATGGATTCTCAGGAATCACTGGTCCCAATACCCTATCCATACACAGGATGTGCAAGTGTTTCCTAAAAATTGCTTCTACTTCTTTGTATTGTGGATGAAAATCTGAAATGAATGTCCATTGCTGGTTATTTTTTCAATTCCTCTTTAGTATTATCTTGTACACATTTCTCCTGTGGTATGTCCAGAACCTCCTGTATTGTTTTATTTAATTGTTAACTATTATACCCTTTTTGGACAAACCACTCCTTAATTGCTATTGTATATTCTTATAGTTTCCAGGAATATATCTCTGCCTTTTTTTGAATATTGATACCACATGGGCTTTTCACCAATCAGCTGGTATCAATCCTGTCAGTATGCTGTGCATAAAGATTAGGAATAGCGGTCTGGCTATAAGACGACTAAGTTTTTTATGGAATCTCAGGTGTAAGCCATCTTGTCCTGCTGATTTATTTGTGTTAAGCTTCTCTAATCATTTTTGGACTCCGGACTCTGTTAGCCACAAGGATAGATCCTGTGACAAGTTACTAACAATACAGTTGTGGTTATTATACTCATCCCTTTCCTGTGTGAAGACTGAGGAGAAGAAAGCATTTAGTACGGCTGCCTTCTCCTTGTCATCTTTAACCATCTTCCCTTCCCTCGTTCTTAATGGGGCATTTGTGTTTTGACCACATCTTTAATATTTAATATATTTAAAAAAAATATTATAGTTAATATATTAAAAATAAATTCTCAGGATTTTTTTTTACTCTCCTCTTCTATGTGCCTCTCATAGTCTATTTTAGCCACCCTGATTGCATTCTTACACTTCTTATTGCATTCCTTGTATTGTTGGAATACTGACAATGACCCCTTTTGTACTTTTTAAAGGCCATTTTTTTGTCCTTAATATGACATCTTTTGAGTTGAGCGGACACCTGGATGTTCGGGTTTGGCGGGTTCGGCCGAACTTTGCAAAAAAATTTGGGTTGGGTACCGAACTTGACCCGAACTTGACCCTGGACCCCGAACCCCATTGAAGTCAGTGGAGACCCAAACTTTTCGGCACAAAAATGGCTGTAAAAAAGTCCTGGTAAGTGCTAGAGGGCTGCAAAAGGAAGTAAAATGGGGGTAAGAGTAGGACAAGTGCCCTACAAAAAAATGGAACTAGGAGATGATTATAGAACAATAATCTGTCCCTTACAGGAGCAGCAGGAACCTCTCCCTATAGAACTAGGAGATGATTATAGAACAATAATCTGTCCCTTACAAGAGCAGCAGGAACCTCTCCCTATAGAACTAGGAGATGATTTTAGAAGCAATAATCTGTCCCTTACAGGAGCAGCAGGAACCTCTCCCTATAGAACTAGAAGATGATTTTAGAACAATAATCTGTCCCTTACAGCAGGGTTTCTCAACCCGTGGTACGCGTACCCCTTGGGGTACGTGTACCACGGGCAGGGGTACGCCGCACAGAGCTGAGTGAGACTTCACTCTCGCTTCTGCTGCGGCTGCCTCCTTCACAGTCCGGATCGCCGCTGCCACCCGGAGACTGACAGTCCCTGGGCGGCTTAGCGGCGTGTGTGAGAGGAGGAGGGGGCGAGCGGCGCGCTGGCATAATGTGGCTGAAGAGCCCTGCCTCCAGGACCCTCCGCCTTTCTCAAATCGGGGGGATTTGAGGCGG
>BLSH010305606.1:752506-764964 GCA_018402905.1 Glandirana rugosa | reverse complement strand
GAATTGAAGTTTGTTTCGGGAAGTCTCCACGCGGGAGGGTCGACGTCTCCGAAGGTAGAAGTAGACCAGGAAGAGAACGGAAATACCCGACGCCAACGAACTTACCGGCTCGACGTAGTGGGGGTACGTACGGACGCCCTCAGTGCGGGCGCCGTGTCTCCAGACTTCCCTTCCGTGCCCATACAGCAAGGAAGTCTCGTGTACACGGTCACTACCGTGAACGACGACGAGTAATCTTATAGAAGATTTGACACGTACAAATCCTCTATCAGTAAATTGGATGTCCATTCGAAATAATATTTGAATGGACATCCATTTTTACAACTCAAATGACGGTGAAATTCATGTTAACGTTCGTCACGTAATAACATAGACAAAAAGTATTCTCTGGATCTCTGGAACATTAGTTTGGTAAATAATGTCGTTTTTACAAACATTTTCAAAGACAAATAAATTGGTGAAGGTATGGTCCTTATAAGACCGTGTAAACTCAACATTTTTACCTACAGGTAAGTTTATAATAAAGCTTACCTGTAGGTTAAATGACTATCTCCTAAACATGCACAGTTTAGAAGATATTCTAATGAGCAGCAGCAAGTGCCATCACTGGCACATGTGCTCTGAAGGAACGACATACCCGTGCCTTCCCTTCAGACCTCTGTGCCGCGGGCGTGACTCCCGCAGGCATGCATGGGGGTGATGCAGCTCGGCCATTCAAGCAACCGCAGCCCATAAAGGCAAGAGAAGGACCAGATGAAGATGGAAGCCTCTGCAGCTGGGAGGGCGCACCTCTGAAGGGCTTTGTTTGAAGTTAAGTCTTGCAGAATGTGCTAGTATGCAATGCATACTAGCACATTATGCCTTTACTTTACAGGGAGATTTTTTTTTCCATAACGTTTGCTACTGCTTTAACTGTTGCCTTCAGAGAGAAAATAAATAAATAAATATCCATAAAGATAAATTATAGCAATAAGAAAACAACATGCAATAAAACAAAAAAAAATGTACATATTACATATTTACTTTCTTTCTATGATAATGTTATATTAGTCACACTCATCTTTGATATAGATAGATAGATAGATAGATAGATAGATAGATAGATAGATAGATAGATAGATAGATAGATAGATAGATAGATCGATTTTGAAAATAAGTAGCTAAGAATAGTTATAATAATTAAACTCGGGGAAGGAAGGAACTATGAGTCAAATACAACGGATGGTAGTACCTGTAAAAGAACAGTGAGTCCAACAGAAAGTTAGAAGCAACAGAAAATAGAAATTCTAACAATGATATTCAGAGACAGCTCTCAAGTCCCATATGTTTAGGAAACAGAGCCAAGAGGTAGCCTGAGGCATTAAAGGAATGAAAATCACCTTCCAAAGAGTATTGCATTTAGGCTTTAGTGCAGTGCTGGGTTGCATGAAGCTAATGCAGGATCACCCACTGGTAGCCTGTGCTATAGATCTTTCCAGTGGAAGCTACATGTGGTATTGTATCATGGGATGGAACACACATCTTAAAACACAACTTTTCAAAGAGAATAAACTCCTTCTCCTATTGTTTGATCATCTATGTCCTACCTAAAACATATTCACAGTAACACCTTGTTGAGTAACTCCTATATCAAAAAAGATCTTAAGCTCAACAATCACACCAATACTTGTTTTTTCACAGATTTCTTCATTTTATGTCTTTTATGATCCGCGGGCAGCCATTTTTGTGAGAGTGCGTCTTTAATAATGATTTTAAAGTACATCTTAAGCAAGATCATTGTGCGGAATGGTAGACAGAAAATAATAAATACTTTCCAGGCAACAAGTGAAATGCATGCTGATCAACAGCGTTAGGCCTCATACACACGGGCGTAATAGCAAAATGTCGGGACCGACGTCAGGCAAAAATCGGCATCAAAAACGCAATTTCGTCAGCGTTTTGCACCGGCGTTAATGCGCGTTAGTGGCCTCAATAGGTGTTTTGGTTAAAAAAACATTCCTCTGCTACTTTTTAACCTGAAAACGTCTGTGCTAAAAATGGCGGTTAAAGTCGCTACGGCGTTAATGTGCGTTAGCGTTAGTGAGCGTTTTGCCGGCTCAGCATCAAAAATGCTCTAACGCTGCAGCTTCAGAACATGCTGGCCATGGGTTCCACTTTCAGCCCACTAACGCCGACGCCGTCTACAGCTCAAAAACGTCAGCGTTTTAATGGGGCCATTGAATAACATGGAGAGCTGCAAAAAACGCTCAAAAACCCGGCGGTAAAAAACGTCCATGTGTATGAGGCCTTACTGTTAAATTCAGCATGTTCAGTTTACATTAACCACTTCAGCTAAGAAAGGTTTACCCCCCTTCCTGACCAGGCTATTTTTTTTTTGATACTGCAATGCGTTGCCTTAACTGACAGTTGCGCGGCAATGCGACATGGTACCCAAAAAAAAAGTATTTCCTTTTTCCCACAAATAGAGCTTTCTTTTGGTGGTATTTGATCACCTCTGTGGTTTTTATTTTTTGCGCTATAAAAACAAAAAAAGAGCAACAATTTTGAAAAAAAAAACTTTTTTACTTTCTGCTATAAAACATTTCTAATAAGAATATGTACAACATGTAATTTCTTCATCAATTTAGGCCAATGTGTATTCTGCTATATATTTTTGGTAAAAAAATCCCAATAAGCGTATATTGATTGTTTTGCACAAAAGGTATAGCATCTACAAACTGTGGGATAGATGTAGGTAATTTTTTTTATACCAGTAATGGCAGCAATCAGTGATTTTTAGCGGGAATGCGATATTGCAGTGGACAAATTGGACACTAAGTGACACTTTTCTGGGGACCATTGACACCAATACAGTGATCAGTGCTAAAAAAATGCACTGTCACAGTATAAATGTCACTGTCAGGGAAGGGGTTAACATCAGGGGCAATCAAAGGGTTAAATGTGTTCCCTGGGAGTGCTTTCAAACTGTGTGGGGAATGCTGACACTAGACAGAGAGAGAGAGAGATCTGTGTTCATGATTACTATGAATCACAGATCTCTCTTTGTGTGTTACAGAATGACTTCCACTGCCTCAGAGGACGTCTATTCGACGAAACGCGTAAGGCGTGGTCACGTTATTTCCG
This sequence comes from Glandirana rugosa, assembly GCA_018402905.1. Classification (NCBI taxonomy): domain Eukaryota; kingdom Metazoa; phylum Chordata; class Amphibia; order Anura; family Ranidae; genus Glandirana; species Glandirana rugosa. The sequence goes on along the minus strand of BLSH010305606.1, from coordinate 761,841 downwards.
TTTTTTTGCGTCACTTCCGATTTTGGAGTTCAGCGCTGTGTAACGCACAGCTAGGAGGAAGGAAGGAGCTCCCATCTTCCTCAAGCAGGTGATTCCTGCTCAGCCAGCGAGCTACTATATGCAGTGACTGCCCCACAGCAAACACTGCATTTTCGCTTTGGAAGTTTTTATTTGTGTTTGTTTTATCCAATAAACCCCATTGTTTGAAACGTACTTCACCATCAAGGTTCCCCGTCCTTTTCTTTCCTTTATTTTTATCTGATCCCCATTTTTTGAAGCGGATACTGAGGGAAGATTCCAGTATACAGGCATCTTGATGGAGGACACAACCACAGGAGAAACATACCAGGACCCAACAAGGAGGACCAAAAGACCCCATTTACCAAGGCGTGTACCCCTGCAGGGGTATGAAACATCTGGTAAGTGCGGGAACATACGGGAGAGCACGCGTGGAAGTCACCTTACTACCTTGAATAAGCACGGAAGTCACTTTTTATTTATACACCAAAAGGATTACTCACAGAAGGATCACTGTTTTTTGTTCAAATAAAGATATGGATAGAGTTATAATCGCATAGCAGAAAGATACTGATTCTGAAACACCAATACCTATTGCAGCATGAATTAGCGCAATCGGACACAACTACTCTTGGAGACCCCATTTTTTCTTAACCATTGCACAATATTTAAGGTTCATTGATTGATTTTGCACCATTTGGCACCACAGCACTTTATTTTTATTTTACGGACATTTACGGACATACGGGCATTTATGGACGATATTTTCAACTATTCACCAATTTCTATTTTTACATTTTTCATCCCTAATTTTATCTGTATTATATCTGCCTGTTTCTCGTGTACTTATTTATTAGGTGTTTTTAGGTGTTTTTACACATTTTATGTTTTACGGACATTCACGGACATTCACGGATATTCACGGACATCAATTTTTTATTTATTTATTTATTTTTTTTTTTTTCTTCTCTCATTTTTTTACTCTGTATTCCATCCATGGTAATTTGAATAAGGGTGCCAAAGACACAGGCCCACACACATCTTTAAAGGAACACTTACACAGACACGCCAAGGAGACAGCGCCATTTCCATAATTTTTATATACTTAAAGGGTCCTCTTAGGAGGAAACATACAGGAAGGCAGCAGTCTCACTGTGTACATTCATAATATTTTTGATTAATTTACACTAATCCTAAGCGCAGGTACACTGTCTATATTTACAGAATGACTTGTTTACATAGGCAGAGAACGATTGCAAGTGGCCGGCAGCATGCGCCCCAGACCAGGGAGCGCGGACAACGTACAGGTACATTGTTTCGCACAGCCAGGCCACCCTGCCACAGTATATGTGTGGTGGGTGGTCCGGAACTGGTTAAAGTGCATCTTAAGCAAGATAATTGTTCTGAAAGGTAGACAGAAAATAATATTGTTACTGTTAAATTCAGCATGTTCAATTTAGATTAAAGGATAAGTTCACCTTTGTACAAAAAAATATTAAACGCACACCTTTTTGCAGGTAAAAAATGTGCATTTATTATTTTTTTGTATTAGGAGTCTGTAAAGCATTGCACCAGCAACCAGGAGGTCACTGATGCCATGCAGGTCTCTGCTTACCTGTACATCCCATACGGGTAAGCCAATGCATACTAGGCAGATTCAATGACCTACCACAGCGCCATAGTATGTCATTGATTACTTCAAGCTGGCTGCTGCTAAGGATATTGGGATTGTAGTTAACTCATACACAGAGCTTTGTGCATGAATGACGCAGCCCCACTGCTTTCAAAAGCTGACAGCTTTTGCAGTAGGAACGGGTGCAGCACTGGGGACTCGTTACATGTACCATCCTATAATCGAGTGGAACATGTAACATGTTCTCAAAGGTGAACTTATCCTTTAAAATCTAGAACAGAAACAATAACCAAGTGGTCACTCCTCAATTGTGAATGCAAGCAGCCCTTGAGGCACTGGGGCTAGCAGGGCAATTTTAACTCCAAAGAAGGGGTTAAAAAACTCCCATGTTGTGGCGCTTCCGAAGCACTTTTCAGGCGCTTCGGAAGTGCTGACCATTCATTGCAATGGGCAGGGGCGGTGTAGGAGCAGTGTATACAGCGCTCCCAACCCGCCCCAAAGATGCTGCGTGCAGGCCTTTTCCTAATGTCCTGCAAGCACACCGCCCCTGTGTAGAAGCAAATGCATTGGGGGCGTGGCCTGGTTAGAGTCCAGGCTGAGGTTGCCACTCTACTCATCTCTCTAGGCCATTTTGGATGTACAACTTCCAGGGGCTACCCCTTTTTTCTTTGTACCAGTGTGAAAGCACTCGGGCGGCTTGGGAAGTAGTTTTCAGGCACTTTACAGGAGCTATTTCTAGTGCTAAAACACCTGAAAACTGCCTCAGCGTGAAAGGGGTCTACATTTTTAAATATACAATACTATGTTAAGATGGGACTTTTTAGGCATTCTGCTTGTACACACACACACACTCGTGTGAATCTAAAAAATTTAATTTATTAGAAACAAGTTCAAAGGAAATCTGTATCCCCCTTCATAGCTACTCTCATGGATAATCTAACAAAACTTACTCCTGCTATGGCTTTATTGGGAATAAATCTTGATAATTACCCCTCAATATATAGAACGATTGTGGCTCATATATTAACAGTGGCAAGGCTTACTATAACCAGTCTATGCAAATCCACTGATGCACCTAACCTATTGAATGTAATCTCTAGATTAAAAGTACAATGTGAACTAATGCTAGCCTAGAAGAATTACTCCACTTTTATCTTTAACCACTTAACAACCACCCTATAGACAATTGATGTCTACAGAGCGGTTGCTTAATTCTGGGAGGACGTCTATTGACGTCCTCCCAGAATCGTGCTTCCCGCGCGCCCCCTGGGGTGCGCACACGGGAACATCCAGGGGACCCGACTGATCACGGGTCCCCTGTGAGCGGCCTTTCACCACATGATCGCGCCGTCAAATGACGGCATGATCACATGTAAACAAGCCGGCGGAAGCGCCGGCTTCTCTCTCCTCTCCGCACCGATCGGTGCAGTGTGAGAGGAGAGAGGGGGGAGAGAGGACACGCTGCAGCACTGCGATGTGCAATGCCCACAGCGCTGCCTAGTGACAAAATACTCCCCCCACCATCCATTTACCACCCACCTACCACCCCCCAGCCATCATCAGCCACCCACCCAGCCATCATCAGCCAGATGATGGGTGCTCACCCATCCATCCATCCATGCTCACCCATCCATCCATCCATCCATGCTCACCCAGCCATCCATCCGTGCTCACCCATCCATCCGTGCTCACCCACCCATCCGTGCCTCATCCATCCCCATCCATGGCTCATTTGTGCCTCATTCATGCTCATCCATACCACATCAGTTCTCATCCGTGACACATCCATGCCACTACAGTGTCCATCCGTGCCACTACAGTGCCCATCCATGCCACTACACTGCCCATCTGTGCCACTACATTGCCCATCCGTGCCACTACACTGCCCATCCATGCCACTACACTGCCCATCCATGCCACTACACTGCCCATCCATGCCACTACAGTGCCCACCTGTGCCACTACAGTGCCCATCTGTGCCATTCTACTGCTCATCCGTGCCAATACCCTGCCCATCTGTGCCACTACAGTGCCTATATATGCCACCACAGTGCTTCACAATAGTGTCATAGGTGGTCAAATTATATTCTAAATGTATGCCCCTAGAATACCTGACGGTGCTCCCTGCATGTTGGGCCTCTGTATGTGGTCCCACTGTGTAAAAGTGTCACACATGTGGTATCGCTATACTCGGGAGAAGTAGCAGAATATATTTTAGGGTGTCATTTCTGCGGGGTACATGCTGTGTGTTAGAAATATTGTATAAATTGACAACTTTGTGTAAAAAAAAAAATGCGTTTTCATTTTCTTTCCACATTTTCCAAAAACTTGTGGAAAAAATGAACCGTTCAAAAGACTCATTATGCCTCCTAGAATATACGTTGGGGTGTTTGCTTTCCAAAATGGGGTGATTTTTTGGGCGTTTCCATTGTCCTGGTGCTCCAGGACCTTCAAAAGTGCAAGAGGTAGTCAAGAAATTATGTGTGTAATTTATGTCCATAGAACGCCTGATGGCGCTCCCTGCATGTTGGGCCTCTGTATGTGGCCAGGCTGTGTAAAAGTGTCACACATGTGGTATCACCATACTCAGGACGAGTAGTAGAATGTGTTTTGGGGTGTAATTTGTGGTATGCATATGCTGGGTGTGAGAAATAACCTGTTAACATATGACAATTTTGGGGGAAAAAAATAAATAAATAAAAAATTAATTTTGCAAAGAATTGTGGGAAAAAATTACAACTTCAAAAAATTCACTACGCCTCTTACTAAATACCTTGGAATGTCTACTTTCCAGGAAGGGGTAATTTGGGGGGTATTTGTACTTTCCTGGCTTGTTAGGGTCTCGGGAAATGAGATAGGCCGCCAGTAAATCAAGTGTGATCAATATTCAGTGATTGGCACCATAACTTGTAGACTCTATAACTTTCACAAAGACCAAATAATATACACTAATTTGTTTTTTTTTTACCAAAGATAGGTAGCAGTATAAATTTTGGCCAAAATTTATGAAGAAAAATTACTAATTTGCAAAATTTTATAACAGAAACGAAGAAAAATTCATTTTTTTACAAAATTTTCGGTCTTTTTTTAATTATAGCGCAAAAAATAAAAAACCCAGCGATGATTAAATACCACCAAAAGAAAGCTCTATTTGTGTGAAAAAAAGGACGCAAATATCATATGGGTACAATGTTGCATGACTGAGTAATTGTCATTCAAAGTGTGAGAGCACTGAAAGCTGAAAATTGGTCTGGTTGTTAAGGGGGTTTAAGTGCCCAGTGGTCAAGTGGTTAAAAAAATGGCAAGTCTGGTTATCTCATCCTAGAGCTTCTAAATACTTAAAGGAGTGTAACCTTTAACAGTGTTCTCAAGTTTGAAACAACTCTCTTTATAATATGAGATCTTGATGTAGCTCATCATCTAGGAATCTTTGTTCCTTGTTGACATTTTTTAACTTGGTGGTCGATCCCTGCTTACAGTTTGACCCCATCTGGGGTAGGCGGGATCTGACTAACAAGAAATATATCAATACTTGTTAACCTTTCCTTATGTTGTATTCTGTTCTTAAAATATATGTTGGATTATTACTACGACCAAACCTTTACAGTTATGCCTAATATTACTGATTATTTATAATGATGTTCATTATACATAAATAAAAAAATATTGTTTAACCACTTGCCATCCGGGCCATTTCTGACACTTCGCTCCTACATGTAAAAATCTACTTTTTTTGCTAGAAAATTACTTAGAACCCCCAAACATTATATATATTTGTTCAGCAGAGACCCTATAGAATACATTGGTGGGTGTTGCAATTTTTTTTTACACACCGTATTGAAAAAAAACCCCACTTTCATGAATTAAAAAAAAAAACACCACTAAAGTTAGCCCAATTTTTTGCATAATGTGAAAGATGATGTTACGCTGACTAAATAGATACCTAACATGTCACGCTTTAAAATTGTGTCTGCCCATGGAATGGTGGCAAACTGCGGTGCTTAAAATTCTCCATTTGAGACGATTTAAACGCCTTTAAAGGTTACCAGTTCAGAGTTGCGCAGGAGGTCTAGTACTAGAATTATTGCTCTCACTCTGACGTTCGTGAAAATACCTCACATGTGTGGTTCAATCGCCATTTACATATGTGTGTGGGAGTAATATAAGCACGGTAGGATGGGGGCGCTTTAAAAAAATGTTTTAAATTAATTATTTTTTTTTTTTTACAAAAATATTTTAATATTTAAATAAAAATTTAAATAACATAGATAAAAATAAAAACAATGTATCAGGCAGCCACGATAATGATCAGAGTATGCTGGATACAGTATAATTGATTTCTTTTGTAACAATCATTCAGCAAAAATATTGAATCTCCCATTCAGGCCGCTACTAGAAAGGGACCCAAAAAATCAGCAATTGAAATATGATTGCACTAATGACAACAAGCAAACAAAAATTGTGTTACAGGTAAAATAACTACTCAAGATATGAATATACATAAAAGTGTGGAATTTCTTTCTCTTTAAGATTACATTTGAGCTCAGTGACTCTTTTGTCTACTGCCCACATACATGATAATACTGAACAATGCTTTATGTTCTTTAGGGTCATAAGCTATTTTATTTCCTTTGTGGCACCCACAACTCCCCAGCCATAAATTTGCCTTTTCCCCCCTGAAATTTATGAGCAGAGAACTCATCCGACTTCACTTAAACCAATTTCAGGTCTTAGTTCTTCAGAAAAAGCTGCTTTCATAAATAACCTTCAAAGACTTACAATGCTGGAGACACAAAAAGATGTCACTGCACCTGACATGCATTATCAAAAAGACATATCACTATCAATAAAACATGCAGTAGTATTTAGTAACATAAGTGGCCAATTATCTTGCTAACTAATGTTGATCTTCAAATCAAACATTAATTGAAAATGACTAAAATTATTGTACATTAAAGCTTTTTGATGTGACACAGATGTATCTTAAAAGAAGGCGAGGATGGGGGGAGAAAGCGGCTAGAACAGCATTTAGTTTTAATTTCCTGAGTGGAAGGTTTGAAGATATGACATTTAAGGCTTTGAAATGTTTGAACAACCTGTCATATTGCAAAGCTCAACTACGGCACCTGTAATACTGGAAACTTCTACCTCTCAGCAGAATTTTGGCAGGCACTTCAAGTACTGTAGCATAGAGCAACCAATCAACATTTTCATTTGGCTACATCAGATGTCTTAAAGAAGTATGGTGTATTAGTAATGAGCACAGGTTTCAAGTTATTATTACAACATTTACAAGAAAGTAAATTCTGATTTGACTTTCATACTTTTATTTCCTGCTCTTCTATACTTTATTATGAATTATAAAGATGCTTAGCCATTCAATGAAGACAGTATTTAACAGCAATTATCATACAACTCCACTTAACAATTTTTAACTGAATGACTGTATAGTTGACTGTATACTTCACTGTATAATTTACAATGGGATTGCATGAAATATGAAATTGTATGTATACTTTGTAAAGTTAATGTTTACTCAATAGCAAAGGTGATGTTGTGTTCCTTTTAAAGCCCACGTTTAGCTAAAACAAAAAATAAAACCTCAGCACAAGGGACATTACATACCTTCAGTGAGATATGTCCCCTGTGCTGCTGTGTTGACCCCCCACCCCTGCCACTATATATTTTCCTTGTAGGGGTTATTAGAACTATGGAACCCGTCACAAGCTCTTATCAAGAGTTCTATGCAGGAAAGAAAAAGAAGGCACACCAGCCTTGACCATTACCTTTGCGACATTGTAACAGAATAAAAGGTGTAAAAACATACTCACAAACAATCAAAAAACAGGCATGATAGTATAAGTTGACCACAGAGTCCTTTCCAGCAAGAGCCAGCAAAAGGACTCTGTGGCCAACTTGTACTATCATGCCTGTTTTTATGACTCATTTGTGAGTATGTTTTTACACCTTTTATTCTGTTAATATGTTGCAAGGGTAATGTGCAAGGCTGGTGCGACTTCTTTTTTTTTTCCCTGCGTAGAACTATCTTTGGGTTTTCCTGACCTGTTGAGAGTGGTGGCACGGCTGATGTGGCAGTCTGATTGGTGGACATTTACGTTTTCAATCAATTGCACGGAGAGCAGGAGCATTTGTCTTCCTCTCATCAAGAGTGCCTGACTATGACCTCCCTTTCCACCCAGCCACTCAATTTATAGAAGTTTCAGCTATGAATGAAACAGAATAGGGCAGACATATCAATTATTCTCCCATTCTGAATTTATAGATACGGTTTCATTCATAAAAGCTATCGTAACAGATTCTATGAATATAGCAGCTAGGTGGGAACAATAAATATAGTCAGGTACTCTTGATAAGTGCCTGTCACAGCCCTTTAGTTCTTAATCTTATGGATTGATGGGGGTGGGGGGATTAGGAGGATTAATATTCTGGTGAAAGGAGGACACAGCAGCACAGAGGATATGTCTCACTTAACCTCCCAGGCGGTATGATTATTTCAGATTTTTGGTGCTGAAAGCGGTACCATTATTTTGCATGGAAATTTGGTGTTTTATATTGTAGACCTGCAATTCTTAGGAATAACTCACTTAAATCTGTCCAAACCAGAGTCAATGTATGTACCAATGTACCAGAATAATGTAATCAAGTCAAAAACACTGAAATTTGCTCAGTTACAGAATTGTCGCTGTCGTCACTTTCAGTGTCTAATGATAAATTTCCCCAAAAATCAGTATCCCTCAATTCTGCAAACGATTCTTATTTACTATCGCTGTTTTCTAGCTGATCAAAAACCACTTTTGATGTAAAGGGACACTTTTTGGTTGCCATGGACATTCTCGTGTTTCCAGGCAGAAAGAATGGCATATATAATATAAAAGTGCAGGCAGGGCACTGGACAAAGCACTAGGGACAAAAGGGATGTGAAATGATTTCATATAGTAATGTAATCTTACAGATTACAGTGTACTGTATGTATACTGTGTGTTTCACTTTTTGAATTTCCCGCCAGGCTCTGCCCCCGTGCGACGCGACGCTCGCAGGGAATGAAGCCCAGCATAACACAGGCATCAGGCGGAGGACAAAGCCCATAGACACAGCGGGGGGACATCACTGGATCCAGGGTAAGTAACCCAGCCTGGATCCAGCAATGCAATCCTGAGTGTGGCTCGGGGTTACCGCTATTTGCAGTGAAAACTCCCCCCAAGCCACACTCGGGAATACCGCCAAGGAGGCTACAGAAGATAGTGTTCCTTGTGCTGATTTTTTAGCCACCTCAGGACCGCCCACCGTCAAATGACGGCGGAGCGGTCCTGCTCTTCCAGCGGGTGGACGTCATATGACGTCCTCCCTTTAAGCCGGGATTGCGCGCGATCGGGCGCGCGCATCCCGGCTCTGTCGGTGTCGGCGTGTCCCCCGGACACGCCGATACACCGACAGGGGTGAACAGCCATTGGTTATGGCTGTTCACCACGTGATCGGCTGTGACGAAGTCACAGCTGATCACAAACGGCACGCCCGCCGTTCGCACGGCGCGTGCGCGCGATCGGGAGCGCGCCGCGCGTGCGTGTCGGTGGCGGCGTGTTCCTGGGGAACACTGCCTGTCACCGACACAGGTATCAGCCGCCGGTCGGCGGCTGATACCTTGTGATCGGCTGTGATCTACTTC
>BLSH010305606.1:735022-749231 GCA_018402905.1 Glandirana rugosa | reverse complement strand
GTACACTTTCCTCGGTATATGACGACTACTCTTTTAAATAAATCGTCAAGTATAAATGATTTTATTAACGTAAAGGTACAAGACAAATGACACCCTCTGGTCTATATTACTTACGTCCGAGGACCCAAATCATTGTGAAATTTTGTTTTGATTGGTGTTGTCATGGACCGTGCTTTTGGGGGAAGGACAGGTCCGGTAAAAAGTCGAAAGTCGTGATAGTGTGAAACTTACTGTTAATGAGTCAGTACTTTGTGCCATGGGTATACTTTAAACGCAGGAAAAAAAGTGTGTTTATCTCGAATAGTGATTAAATACCACCAAAAGAAAGCTCTATTTGTGTGAAAAAAAGGACGCAAATTTCATATGGGTACCGTGTTTCATGACTGAGTAATTGTCATTCAAAGTGTGATAGTGCTGAAAGCTGAAAAATGGCCTGGACAGGAAGGGGGTTTTCGTGCCAGGTACTGTTGTGGTTAGTTTTGTTTTAAAGTGTTACTAAACCCAGGAGCCTGCATTCATTATATCTGGTCTCCCACAGTAAACAGAACATGGAAATGCAATTATTTTAGTAAATATGAACTGCTAAATAAATTTTCTCATCAGCAGTATATGGCTCCTTTCACATGGGCTTTATGATCAGGTCCACCTGTCAGTTTTTCAGGCTGACCTGATCAGATGCTTCATTCACCTCTATGGTGCGGCGGAAGTCAATGGTGATATGTCCGCTGACACCCACCACTATCCGTTCCAAACCTGTCTGTGAAATCCAGACAGATGGAGACCCTATTTTCCATCCATCTCATGGGTCGGATCGGATGGGATTGGATAAAAACTGACTGGCTGTCCGTTTTCATCCAATCTACCCATAGAGGAGAGCGGGGCTCTGACAGATCCGTCTCAGCACAGTGAGGGGAGACGGACTGGTCATCCACCTGCTCAGCACAGATCAGCGGATTGATCAAAGTGGAGACCGCTGTGTGGATCGCCCATGTGAAAGAGCCCTAAAGCAGTCCTTTGACTTCTATGAGTGTCTGTTTAAGAGTTTGTGGGAGGAGTTTTCATTCTGCACCAACTGTCCTATCAGGATGCAGGACCCCTGACCCTCTATCTGGACAGTGCTGTTGGCCCTGTACTGATCACATGCACCCTCCCAGGAAAAAAAAAAACTCTTTAGCAATACACACCAAACTCAACATGTGCAGCCTGTCCCCTGGCTCTGTATTATCAGGAAATATATTGGGGACAGTGAAAGGAGGAGGAGGATCAGAGTAGACAGGATCAAACAGCCTTTTTACACAGTGTGGAGGATTAACCCCTTAGATTCCACAGTGAGTATATCAAGCATGCTTTACTGCACATACAGACTGTTTTTTAATGTTGTGGGTTTAGTAACACGTTAAGTAAACTTAAGCTTTAAGTAACAAGTCTTGTTTGAGAGAGATTTTAAAGAAAATATTTTTTGCTTGCAGGTGATTGGATGATTGAAGACAGTTGCAATGTATTCACTAAGCTATGTGACAATTTCCTTTGCCAAGTAATCAGTGTTTATTATTTTAGAAAATCAACTCCTCTGAGTTTACAGACTCACTATGGATGATTTCTTAAAATAATAGGGTCTATTCACTTAGCAAGGTAAATCTTCACTTTACAAAGTGTATGTTCACATTGTTTAGTGAATTAGATAAAGTCATGTTCCCTTTAAATACCCAGTCATGTGCGAAGAACATAATGGGGTTGATTTTCTAAAACTGGAGTGTGCAAAAGCTGGTGCCACTCTGCATAGAAACCTACCAGCTTCCAAGTTTTCTGTCAAATTGACCAAGCTGAAGTTAGAAGTTGATTGGCTACCATGCACAACTGCACCATATTTTGCACTCTCCAGTTTTAGCAAATCAACCCCAATGTTTGCTTGTACATAATTGAATGACTGAAGTAAACAAAGTGTAATCTAATTAAGTTATGAAAACATTGCCTTTGCAATAAAATAAAAAAAATACATTTTGCAAAGTGAACATCCTTTACTTCTTTAGTAAATGAACCACAAAGACTTGCACTGTGAGTAGTGCAGTGTAACACATAGTAATATACACTTTCACCTTGGCCATGAATGGCAGAGGGACAATGAAGCTTATTTACTAAAGAATTTGAGAATGTTTACACAATAGATCCCATGAATATTCACTTTAATTATCTAATCGTGTGCAGACAAAACAAGTAAAGAGGAACTAGAAGATAGAAGGTGAATATACATACATTTTATTCTGTAAACATTCTCACATCCTTTAGTAAAAGCGTAAATGTCTCTTTAAACCAGTGTTTTTCAACTCTAGTCCTCAAGGCACACCAACAGGTCATGTTTTCAGGATTTCCATGAGTTTGCACAGGTGATTTGATCAGTTTCACTGCCTTAGTAATTACCACAGCTGTTTCATCTGAGGGAAATCCTGAAAACATGACCTGTTGGTGTGCCTTGAGGACTAGAGTTGAAAAACACTGCTTTAAACGACATCTTGTGACTCCCTATTTTCACATGATCTGTATTCCCTTGCAAATCCTTGCTCCTCCACAGCCATCACTGCCAAGAGCTGGGTTGGCGATCCAAGAGATCAGTGACTGAACTCTCCCAGTGATATGACAGTGCACATGTGGCCTAGCAATTGGCTGCTAGATCTGGAAACCATCAAAGGGAAGCAGGAGGTGCCAGGTAGTCCCAACGGCTACAGAGAAGCAAGGGGCAGTGATTGACCCCAATCAAGGTGAGTATAAGTTTGCCAGGAGAAGGGGGACTTAGATACATTTTAAGAGACACTGTCACCTTGACAATGCAGGGTACAGTGAGGTTTCTCTTCAAAGTTAAAACCACAACCCTCTATAGCAGTATCACTGAAGCATTTTTTAAAACAATATTCATGTTTCAAGTCTGCCCACCTTCATTGTCCCACTGGCCGCTTTATGCTTTGTGTACCCACACTATAGATGCAGGTGACCATCTACTCCCTGTGAAGTGGCCATTTTATTCTGCGTCGGTGTAGGCCGGTACTTAATCAGTACCAGCCTTTCAGAAGAGTGTCTCATTGTAAAATGCAAAGCTATATGTGCGGAGGTGCTATGTATCTACATGTAAGCTTGTAGTCCACTGCAGTAATGTGCATCCTAGGGTGACAATGATCTTACTGCTTAGGGAGCAACTCAAGGAGCAATTAAACTCTCACACAAGAAGAATTAGAGAAAGGCCTACTTGCTACAAGATCAATCTGTAGATTTAACTGAAAATAAATGAAAAAGAAACTGGAAGAGAGACACTAATGTTAATTAGGTTTTGACATGTTTCATATCTATGTACTCAACACAGCCATGTCTTTTAGTGTTTCCAAAACATAAAAACGTAAAATAAAAAAAATGCAACTATTGCCACTGCCACTATTTTATTTCAAGGGTCTCTGCTTTCAGAAAAAAATATCATTGTTTGGAAGTTTAAATACATTTCTACCAATAAATACAGATTTTAACATATGTGTGAAAAATTTAAATATGCAATTATTAATTTACCAGTATATCTTTGAAGTGTGGGAGGAAAGCAGAACACATAGAGGAAACCCCTATCAATTCAGGAATGAACATACAGTATACAATTTTAACTACTGAACCACCATCTCGAACGTCTGTAATGATCATCCGGATCAATTGAAATAGCAATGATCATAATATTAATAATACTGGAACAAAGTCCATGCCGTAGTCATACATATGCTGTGGACTTGTAGACAATTTAAAATGTATAATATAATACAATGTTCTTATGCTTTACTTTAGAACTTTAGTTCTGTTTTAGTTAGTTAACCTGAGTACAAAAGAGGAATAGATCTCTTTACTGGCAATCTATATTTTCACATTGGAAGGATGAAAGTGAATAACAATTACTTAACTGGTAACATATTGCATGTCAGCTCATCAGTCACAAGAGAAATCATCTAATTAGGTCCCAAGACAACTAAACATATCCATATATATCTAAGCCAGCAGTCACCTGATTCTTTAAATCAAGGTTTGCATCCACAACCAGCAAACTAATTAAAGTGTGCAATTCATCAATGCAAAGATGGTTAAGCAACACCTATAAGATTTTAGAACATAGAACATTTCTTGCATCACAATAAAGCCTATCATTCTTTCCTAATATATTTTAATAGCTTGTGCTGTAGTAATAGATATACAGAATATGTTTGCATTTGTGGCCATTTTCTAGAATTGCTATCATGTAGTTAAATTTAGGTTCATGCTCCCCACTGGTGACATTTCAAATTCCTCATAGAGTGCCTCTAGCACTGTTCCTGACATCATATCATCATAATGCCGGTTTAATATGGAGGCTTCAAACTGTAGGTTTTTTTTTTACCTAGAAGCTATAAAATGGAAGTTTTACAGTTTCTACAATATGGCTTAAAAATATACATACACACATATGAATATGTGGTGCAGCCTAACACAGTCTTTAAAAATAACCCAGTCCAAGTGTGAGAGAAATAGCAATACTGCAGAAATGCAGGTACAGTAACCTAAATATGAAACACGTGGCTAGCTTGGTTCATTTAATGTACTAATAGAAAAAGAGCAGTCTGTAAAGGAGGTATATTGCTCAGAGCACTTTAAGTCCAGTTTATTAGCTGTAAGGTCTGTGCCTAGGCATTAGAGACTTTTTTTAAAAAAAAACATAATTTCCAAATCTAAAAGTGTTGTCATTTTAAGTGAAGGAAGTATATTGTAAATTAGTCACTAGAAGCAAGGTAGATTGGAACTACTAATCATTCCCCCCACTCCTCTTCCATCTCCCATACTCAAAGTGTTACTAAACCCACAATCAATCAGTGTGTATATGCAGTAAAGCATGCTTGTTATACTCACTGTGGAACCTAAGGGGTTAATCCTCTTCATTGCGTAAAAAGGCTGTTCAATCCTATCTTCTCTAATCCTCCCCTTTTCCACTGTAACCAATCCATCTATTGATAGTACAGAGACTTTGGAGTCACTCTGCACATGCTCAGTTTGGTGCGTATTGCTAGAGAGTTTTTTTTTTCTTGGGAGGGTGCATGTGATCAGCACAGGGCCAATCAGCACTGTCTAGACAGAGATTCAGGGATCTTGTAGCCTCATAGGACAGTCAGAGTAGAATGATAACTCCACCTACATGCTTTAATCAGACACTGATAGAAGTCACAAGACTGCTATTGACTGCTGATGATAAAAGGTATTTAGCAGTTTATATTTGCTAAAATAATTGCATTTCCATGTTCTGTGTAATGTAGGGGATGAGACACCTCCTATTGAGTGCCCCCTCAGCCAGCAGCTTGCTACAGGGGGCCCCAGAGCCGAGTCAGAGCTATGTGTGTCCATTCAGACATGGAGCCCCGACCCAGCCCTGCCCCCTCTCTCCTCTGGTTGGCTGACTGACTTTGATTGACAGCCACTGGAGCCAATGGCTCCGCTGCTGTGTCTCAGCCAATCAGAAGGAGTGTCCTGGATGGCTAAGACTCTTGTGGACATTGCTGGAGAGAGAAGGGGCTCAGGTAAGTCATTAGGGGTGCTGGGGGGGCTGCTACTCACAGAAGTTTTTTTTTATCTTAATGCCTTTACAACTCCTTTAAGCCCTTGCTACACCAGACGGTTATGGCTGCAGGTGTTGGGGGCATAAAAGGATTGACAATTTCAACTAAAGCACCAGCCAGCAGAAGAAGGAACAAATTGCATTGATTGCAAGTAAAGTTTTTTGTGCTGATTTTTTTTTTTACTAAACTTAAGCTTTAACTATTGTTGATATAAGACATCAGCCGTACAGACAGCTTATTGTTATCAATAAATTGGTTGAGTTTGTGATGTGAGAAGGAGCACAACCATTTTGTTTTTCTGTAAAGCAGTGAGCAAACTTTGCCTATGTAATGAGCAAATGTGGAAGCCTCTGTGTATATAGATAATTACAGTGGAAACATTTTATATTAAAGATTAACATATATTGATATTATTATTTGATGATGCTGTACATGTATATATAAAATAATTGAAAGGCTGTACATTCATTTAATGATTCACAATTTATAGCTTGGTAAACTTTCCATTAAAATAAACATTGTTAGAAATATATGAGTTATGTGAAAGTGAGACTTTGCCAAGAAAGGAAACCTGTACTAAGAGGAAGTATGGAAGCTGCCATTGCTGACCTTTCCTTATAAAAATTCTAGTTTCCTGGTTGCTTTGTTTAAATAATGGTTTCAGCACTTTCTGAGGCACTGACCTGAAGTAAGCATGCAGATTAGGAAAGTTATAGTGAAAGTCAAAACTCTAATCTTCGTACATGTTCTGGGTCACTGAAGCAAAAAGTGCTAAAACATTAATTCAGTATGACAGTCAGGCAACTATCATTTTTAGAAAGAGTAATCAACGTTGACAGCCTCAGTAGAGGTATTCATTGCAGTAGAACTAAAGTTTGCTAAACTCATCTCCTCTCCAGTAATGCAGTGTCCATGAGTTGTTTCAATGGAAACAAGTGCTCATTCCCATTCCCATTCAGCAGGCGTGCATTTCCGTGAAGCAAGTGCTCATACTTATGTGTATGTGCAGAGTCACAAGCATAGAAGCCCAAGACAAGCAAGAACTAGAGTGCACATGCAAAGGTGTATTGGCGCACACGGGTGAGTACGTGCGCGTACACAGATTCTGATGTCCAGCAGCTTTTTTAAACTGAGAGTCGGTCTGGCTTCAGTGCTGGATTGTCTTCAGCTTTGGTTCCTGATTTGAATCCATGTCTGCTATCCTTGTTCCTGACCTGGCTACATCTGACACCTCTCTCAGATCACCCCTGCCTGCTATATCTGCTTCTCACTTATGGCAACAAAGCTAGTTAAGGGATTCGAGGACCTAAGTTATGAGGAAAGATTACAAGCACTGAACTTGTTCTCTCTGGAGAAAAGACGCTTGAGAGGGGATATGATTTCAATGTACAAATACTGTACTGGTGACCCCGCTACAGGGGCAAAACTATGAAAGAAAGGCGGTTTAACCTTAAGATGCGTAGGGGTTTCTTTACGGTAAGAGCAGTGCGAATGTGGAATTCTCTTCCAGAAACGGTGGTTTCTGCTGGTAGTATAGATAATTTAAAAAAACTATTAGATGCACACCTAAGGGACCACAACATTGGGGGATATACAACATAATACTGACATAAAAAACACACACATGGGTTAGACTTGATGGACTTGTTTCTTTTTCCATCCTCGCTGACTATGTAACTATACATTACCCACCCTAGCTTGGATTTATCACTACGTCTCCGCTTCCTGATTTGGTACCCCACCGCCAGCACGTTCTGCCTGTTCCCGACCTTGAAACTGATCCTGATTCTGTACCTGTCTGCGTGGCTCCTGCTGAACAGGGCTTGTGACCAGACTCCACACCACCACTGAAAAGACCCCTGTGTCTCCAAGCTACAGCTCACTCCCACATCTTCCAGGCACCTGCACCCTTCCACTGCCCTAGAAGTCCCTGTTTCCACTACCAGAGATGCTTGGACGGGAATTGTGCAAGAGGCCACCCTCATCATCTTGGGCTCCACAGTCAGGTAGGTGAGAGGTGCCGACATCTTTGCTTGGTCTTCTTTGGGGTTTGGACATCTTGATTGACTAAAAGATGAAACTTAAAGTGCCATAGCATCAACTGAGTATTTTTACATAAAACATGAAAACAAATGAAATCTGGTGGAACTTCAAGTTTTATCGTTTATGTTATAAGGGGTTCACATATATCAGTACCTATTGCAAGCAGCCTTGCAGAAAGTGCTAACTAGTGTAGACATGATTTTATATGATTTATTCTTAATGGCTGCCACTGGAACCAAAGCATGCTCAGTTCAGTGTGCATTCTAAAGATGTTTTTAAACACCCAGGTAGGAAGCCTTTATTGAAGAAAAGATATATAGTATGTCTCTTCTGAAAAAAAAAACAACAAAAAACTTGCCAGCTAGCTATTTTTATTAACGTTCTGCTTTAAATTCTGCAGCATCATACAGATGAGCTGCATTCATTCTGAATGCTTACAGCTCACATTAGATTTGTAAATCCTCCTTCTTTCCTGCTGTACACTGACAATTTAAATTCAAATACATTATTAATATCATTATTTTCATACTATGATGACCTGAACTCCTGTGTGAAATTAATAATTTGTAGTTGTCTTTAAGTGAAGTTTAATAGCCATCATTAATTATGAACAATCCCATAAACTATGAATTATTAATGACAAACAAGTAATGTTAGCACATACAAATGAATTGGATGTTAAAGGTTTGATTGTGGATGCTTCATTTTCAGTCTTTTTTTTTTAATCAACTGAGGGTTATTGCCCATGTGTAAGGCAATTAATTTCTGTAATTTGCTGTCCAGCTGAATTAACATGTCAATAAACAGTATCACAAATTTTATTTTGAAAGGAAAAAGCTGAAAACTTCATGGAAAATTAATTGTCAGATCAAACAAATGAAAAACATAACCTGTGGAAAGTGACAAAACATATTCATACCTATGCTTTATAAAAGAACAAGACTTTAAATCATGAACTGCAGATGCAGCCAACAATATCCTAAAGGAATTTGGATTATCCTGAACCTTTTGTATTTGAATTTGATTATAATTACAGAAATTTGCTTTAGCAGTAACTATCATGAGATATCAACTCAGAAGGACTGAGGTTACATCAGCCATGTACAGACCTGCAGCCAAAACAATAGAACAAAGCCCTCAGTGTAGCTGAAATGTGAACTTTGGTTTTAAATGTGGTGTGTTTTTGAAAGACTGAAAATCTACTTAGCATCTTTACATAAATAGGGAAATCATAAACTTTTCAGTACATAACATACTCAATTACATATTGCTGCCAATCTTATTAAATCACACTGATTGATAGCACAGCTCATGACGAAACATAACAGGGAACGTCTCAATAATTTTTTATATAAACCAGCTTACATTTAACATGTTGAGAGCAATGGTCACACGCAAGCAAAAATTCAAAAACTACACCAGTACAGTGTCATCAGACCACTGTAAGCTACCCACTGTGTTTCTGATTGCCACCACAGCAGTACAATGTCAACAGACCAGTGCAACCAGCCTTAGTGCCCTAAATGTTAGCCACACCAGTCACAGTGTCACCAGACCAGTGTAAGCCAGCAACAGTGTTCCTGATCACTGCCTCACCAGTGCGGTGTTGGCTCTGCCTTCCGCCGGAAATTACCTTTTTATTGACCCCCCTTCGGCCTGCCACCTAGACTGACCCTTTGTCTGCATACTGACCACATCTCTGCATACAACCTAGATTGATACTTTGCCTTTTTGCTGACTGCCACCTCTAATGAGCCACTTGCACATATCACTGACTATGTTTTTATGAGTTACCAGTCCCAGCTATCCGCTGCAGACAACTGTACTCCTGGGACCATATGTGCTTTTTTGTTCACCCTTTGTTAAGCTCCTGTACTTCCCTTCTAGTGAACGTAGCATAATGTATAATTCCTTAGAGAGGCCACACACTAATAGGCTAGGCTTGTTTGGCTTTTAGGAATGGTCCTGTTATAAAGTGCATCCAGAAAGTATTCACAGTGCTTCACTTTTTCCACATTTTGTTATGTTACAGCCTAATTCAAAAATGGATTTGAGTCATTATTTTTCTCAAATTCTACCATCAATACCCCATAATGACAACATGAAAGAAGTTTGTTTGAAATCTTTGCAAGTTTATTAAAAAAAATAAATAAATAATCACATGTACATAAGTATTCACAGCCTTTGCCATGACACTCAAAAGTGAGCTAAGGTGCATCCTGCTTCCACTGATCATCCATGAGAGTTTTCTACAACTTGATTGGAGTCCACCTGTGGTGAATTCAGTTGATAGGACAGGATTTGGAAAGGCACACGCCTGTCTATATATAAGATCCCACAGTTTATAGCGCATGTCAGAGCACAAACCAAGCCATGAAGTCCAAAGAATTGTTAGTAGACCTCCGAGACAGGATTGTATTGAGGCACATATCTGGGGACACTTTGGGATTGATTTACTAAAGGGAAAAAGACTGTGCACTTTGGAAAGTGCTGTTGCCCTCTGCAAGTGCAGCTGCTCCAGAGCTTAGTAAATGTGCAAAAACTCTGCTGACTTCCACCATCCAATCATGTGGAAGCAAAAATGCTGTTTTTTCATTTTCCTTGCACACGATTGGGTATTCTTTGCAAAGTGAAGCCTTGCCTCATTTACTAAGCTCTGGAGCAACTGCACTTGCAGAGTGAAACTGCACTTTGCAAAGTCCACAGTCGTTTTGTCTTTAGTAAATCAACCCCTTTGTCTCAGCCTAGGTACATAGAAGGGTCAAAAATCCAAAAAGCACCTTGAGGCTTTCAAGGGGCATACATTATGCATCTAATTCCTCACTATTACATTATTGGAGACTGTGGAATGTCATAACAATGGAAACACCACAAAATTGCCACATTTTGAAAAGCAAACACCCAAGGTATTAAATAAGATCTACAGTGAGTTTTTTCAAGGTTTATTTTTTGCCATAAGTTTTTAGAAAATGCAGAAAGAAATAAAAATGTATATTTTTACACACAGTTGTCAATTTAATAAGATATTTCCCCCCTACAGCATGGGTAGACTTAGAATTACATCTCAAAGCGCAATCTGCTACTCCTTGTGAGTATGGTGATACCGCATGCTTACAACTTTTCAATGTTTGGATTGGTTATGTACTTGACATTGCATCTTGTTTATCACAAAAATGAATCAAAATACTGTAATGCTCACCTCTGAAGAGAGGTCAGGGAACATAGGTCAGTGTAGCTTCACATACAGTGCATCCGGAAAGTATTCACAGTGCTTCACTTTTTCCACAAAGTGTCTTCTGAATGTGGTATCCCCACACTCAGAAGGAATTGCAGAATGTATTTTGGGGTGTAATTCTAAGTTAGCTTTTGCTGTGTGTTAAAAATATCTTGTGTAAAAACACGTTTTTTTTTTTTTCCATTTTCCAAAAACTTATAACACTATGGGGTCGATCTACTAAAGGCAACAAAAAAAAACTGTGCACTTTGCAATTACAGTTGCACTAATTATCCTCAGAGCTTAGTAAATGTGGTAAAGCTCACTTTTTAAAGAATACCCAATCAGGTGCAAGAAAAATAAAAAAGTAAAAAAACAGCATTTTTGCTTGACCATGACTGGATGATGGAAATCAACATAACTTCACCACATTCACTAGGCTCTGAAGAAAATGCAAATGCACAGTCCATTTGCCTTACGTAAATTAACCCCGATGCTTTTTATGAAATACTCTGGAGGGTCTGCTTTGAAAAATGTGGTGGGGTGGGGGTTTGTCTTGTCATGGCACTTTAAGAAATATGATATGTAGATGGGAAATCTGATGCAAACCCTGAACTTGCTTCTTTGATTTTGGTCCCTTAATGCATTTAGACAGCAAAAAGTTTCCCACATGTGGTATCCCCATACTGTGGAGGAATAGAAGAATGTGTTTGGGGTTTAACAGTAATTATGCCTATGCTGCATAATGCTGAAAAAAAGTTTATAGAAATAAAGCTGATGCTTGCTCTGTAAATATACAATAAGCTCTTGAAGAAGCGGAAGTTCATCCGATATGTCAACATGTCGAGCGATAGATATACAAAGGACATGTGACAACTTGAAAGTGCTAGCCCTTTAGTGTCACTGTATCTGTGTGTTTTGACTTTATAGAGAATTTAAGTGTCCCACAGCAACACATATCAGTGTCTTTTATATGTATGTCTTTTTAAGCATGGCCAACAAAGCATCGTACGACTGTTGACTCGTGTGTAGAGAAGTTGGTCCAACAAAAGTTGAAAGTGCAAACACGCATGCTCTGAATCCAGGAAGTGCTCAATCGTGTAAACCTGTGTTCCTAATTCACAAATCACATTCACCTGAACTTCCTCATTATACGCTCATAGCACGTCACTACATTCGGCTTTGTTGGACGATTACATGACTCATGTCTGTACGCTAGACACAACCGCCAACAGACGATTATGGAAAAAGTTGAACGTGCAGTCGTACAACAGTCGCACCATGTGTACGAGGCATAACTCTTACCATAGATAAGTGTCTTTGAAGGCTTTTTGGGCACTAGAAACAAGCCTGTGTCAACTTGTCAACAGGCTCCCAACTGCAACAAACCACCTTTGGGATGCTATCTGACTGTAACCACAGACACCGCAATTCAGACACATTAACCTACTGAAGCTCCAAAAGTAGCAAGGGGCTCCATATAGAGTATGAGACAGGTACCCAACCCCATTACAACCTAAATTTGAGGTTCACCTTTTGCTGTAGCATCTACAGAAGCAATAAAAATCAGGAGCATGTTTTGGTTGAAATTGTGCTAAGGTTAGAGAGAGAATGAGGGTTAAAGTATATGTAAACCCTATTACTAAAATCTCATAAAAGCTTTAACATGGTAATATAATTTCAAAAGTAATGTTAACTAGTTGAAATGTACAGCATTTTTTAAATAATACCTGGTGATCTTACCATACAAATCCTTGTCCAGGCACTTCTTGGTGATGAAGGGCCCTTCCTTATTCATCCATTTTTCCCATGACAATGTGCATTGCACAGGCATGGTCAACTGTGTCACTATCAGGGGCCCCACTGTGAGAAATTCAGGGCAGCCATTGCTGGAGTGCAAGCAGACAGACAGGACCTAGATGCAACAAAACTTTCAGGAGATCAACATTGCAAAAAAAAAGTGCAAACTTTGACAATTGACAAATGACAATTGCTTATGACGCATAGTGCTTTAGGAAATTAATTTAAAGAGGTTGTAAATCCTAAAAAAAATCAAAACAAAAAAAAAAACCTGCATACTAGCTCATTATGAAATACTTACCTTAGAACAAAGCCCTGCAGTGGCACCCGCACATCACTGACATGGCTGACATCTTCCCCACTGTTTCTTCTGGATTCGCGGGTTCCGACGCAGTGATTGGCCTGAGCCGCGATGACGTTACTCCTGGTCATGGCACAGGGCCCTGAAAAAAAAACATGAGCAGCCGTTCCTTCAGTGCACATGCACCTAAGACATCAACGGCAGCATATATAGTAAATATCTCCTAAGCGGTGCAAATTTAGGAGATATTTACAGTACCTACAGGTAAGCCTTATTATAGGCTTACCTGTAGGTACAATTAAATAGGAGGACTTTACTTCCTCTTTAAAGCTTACAAGTATTTACACTATTGCTGTTAGACACAGGTTGAGGATATATGGGCACTCATTTTACCCCACACTAGCTTTTTGTCATTGTGAAAGCATTGCACTAAAAACCAGTGTACATAGTTACATAGTGTACCTAAGATCAGGGCCGGCGCTACCATAAGGCAGCTCAGGCAGCCGCCTTAGGGCCTCAGGATGGGGGGCGGTAAAATGCCCTTTCTCCTGTGCAGACAAACATCCTTAGACTGGCCCTGACAGCCAGCGATGACAGGGGAAGTGAGCAGGGTCAGCACACCCTGTGTACAGGTCCTCCAAGAGGACTATACTAGAACAAACTCACACATCACCCGCGGGAAGATATTCTGCCTTCTGCACATCCCACAGGTAGGTGTGTCAGAACACTGACAGATGGGCGTGGCCATCGTGGGTCCATGGGGAAACCAGATCAGTTTAGACCAGGGACCAATGAGCTGCGGGCTGCCGGGTTGACTGGCAGGGGACGCCCTGCCCCCCACGTGTGTTCTGATTTCATCCAGCAGTGCAGAGGCTCCTCAGGTCGGAAGAATCCGGGGATCAGGGTGAGCTGCACACATATACTTTCAATCTGCACACTGATAGAAGCACTGCTCTTTCCATCCCCTACTGTTTACATGTACACCACTTATCTTCCATGTGCTTGGACCGGCTCCTGGAGCTCCCACACCCCCCACAGACATCACAAGTTATCCCAGATCACACATGGGAGTGCTCTGGATAAAGCAGTATGTAGTCTGTCTGGGCATTGGATGGGGGGTGAATAGAGCTATAGGGGTCCTGGATGGGGGGTGAATAGAGGAGTAAATAGAGCCACAGGGGTGCTGGATGGGGGGAGTGAATAGAGCTCTCGTGAGGGTACACACTAGACCCTATTGAACACTACAGA
>BLSH010305606.1:690232-709239 GCA_018402905.1 Glandirana rugosa | reverse complement strand
GCAAAAGGATATTAACAAATGACCGGAGAAGCATAATGGCAATCAGATTATTTCTACAGTTCTGTCCAGAAATAATAATAAAAACTTCGATCAATGTTGTAATAGCATCATCTAAAGGTTTGTTAAAATTTCCTTTTTCTTTAATGTTTTAATGGTCATGATTTATGATTTAAAGTTGATACAAGGTAATAAATTTCATAAACTGTTAAGTACTTAATTGATCATAAAAATCCATTCACCGATCACAAATCACCTCATGCTATCCATTTGTATATCTTGTCATATGATTAATAAATTAGCTTAAAAATACCAGCAACAGGCACTAAATTCCACATTGTGCTGAGTGTTTAAATGATCATAAAAATTCAACCGTGAATACAAATTCATGTAATGTCTTCAAATGGCTCCTATTGTCACAAGTTGGATAAATCAATATTGCACTTCCCTATAGAGTGAAAAATAATGCATTATGATCAGACTAAAGAGTAGATAATTGAAAAGCTCTATCATATAAACTGTGTAATGACTAATCGGAAAAGAAGTACAGACAAGACTGGTAAGCGAATTTAGAAAATAAGATGAGAGAATGAGAGAATGGTGGTGATATGGATTGGAAATAGTTTTAATTTCCTACCTTAGTAATTTCCTTCTTATTTTTCTTCCTCCTCTTTCCATTTACTTTTCTTATTTTTTATGGTAACTGCCTAATAGTACTCCTTCTGCCTTCATATCCCCTTTTCTCTCCACTCCTTATCTCCTCTTTTTTGGTAGAAGCTCATGTCAACTTTGAAAACCACTTCTATCTGTGTACACACATAATCACATGTTCAGTCTTAGTGCTATCATTAAAGTATATCTGAATCAGTGTTGGCAACCTACCAGATTGAAATTTACTGACACAACACCCAAAATTTCCTGGCACAGCCAAGTTTTTACTGGCATTTCCACAAGTTACAAAATTACAGTTTTAAGTGCAAATTTCAGTATTTAGGCTACAAACAAGTACAATATGCAATTAGAAATGTGATTTAAGGTAGATATTAAGGCAAAAAACATATTTCTTATTTTATCTTCAATACAGTAAATAAGTTGCTCAGGGACAGGACTCGGAACATCAAGAAATTACAATGGGCAGGCATATACACACGAAATTGACAGCAGTGTGCAGCAGCACAGATGATAATGACACCTCACAGTCACAACCAGTGCCGGGACTAGGTCATCCAGTGCCCAGAGCAAAGGTGCCAAACTGCACCCCCCCTTCCCTTAGGGTTAGGGTCAGGATGCCCTCCCCCATCCCTGCAACAAACCATTGCGCCCAGGGCAGCCTCCCCTCCTGCCCACCCCTTGTCCCGGCCTTGGTCACAACATTTCCTCTCCTGTCTCCAGGTAGTCCCTTCAGTCAATTCCAGTCTAAACAGCACTGACAGTCCTGCTCCTGGCTTGCCTTGATCCTGTCCCGCAGACCCGATCACAAGGCTCCAGCCACTCCACTCAGCTTCCTTACACCATGACATCACAAAACATGCTCAGGCATCACCTCTGCCAGACCTGTCCCCTGCAGGCACTGCTCAAACACACTGTAGCAGGCACTCGGATGGTCTCGGCCAGCTCCAGATCCAAACTGCACATGCGCAGTTCCAAGCCGAGCGTCATGGCCATATTTTTTACTGGCAACCTTTTCCTCTTACTGGCATTTACAGGCAGGAGAAAAGTGCCCATTTTTCACTGGCTGCCAGTAAAAATACTGATGGTTGGCAACACTGATCTGAATTAGAGTTGAGCGGACACATGGATGTTCGGGTTCGGCGAGTTCGGCCGAACTTCACAAAAAAGTTTGAGTTTGGCCCCAAACTTGACCTGAACTTGACCCCGAACCCCATTGAAGTCAATGGTGACCCGAACTTTTGGGCACTAAAATGGCTCTAAAAAAGTCCTGGAAAGGGCTAGAGGGGTGCAAAAGGAAGCAAAATGGGGGTAAGAGTAGGACAAGTGTCCTGTAAATAAATATGGATAGGGAAATAACTTAAAATCACATAAAAAAATAAAAAATGGAGGAGGAGGTGGATGTGGAGTAGGAGGTTGAGGAGACTGTGACCGTGGCGGTGTAGGTGGAAGTGGCGGTGGAGGAGGAGGAGGTAGCCAACACTGTTTTTTGTTTGTTTGTTTTTTTCTAATTGGGGTAGCCCCCAAAATATTGAGACATATTAAAAAAAAAAAAAAGAATAAGTTCACTTAAGTATACCAATGGCTGTGTGAGGCTGGTATAAATGTCTATTCTGCACAAGGTATGGACAAGTCTTGTGGGATCCATGCCTGGTTAATTTTAATAAACGTTATCTTGTTCACGTTGACTGTGGACAGGCAGCTGCGCTTGTCTGTGATAACTCCCCCTGCCGTGCTAAACACATGTTCAGATAATACACTGCCTGCAGGGCAGGCCAGCACCTCCAAGGCATAAAGGGCAAGCTCAGGCCATGTGCCCAATTTGGAGACCCAGAAGTTGAATGGGGCAGACCCATCAGTCAGTACGTGTAGGCATGTGCACACATACTGTTCCACCATGTTGCTGAAATGCTGCCTCCTGCTAAGCCGTTGCCTATCAGCTGGCGGTGCTATTTGTCGTGGCATGCTGCTGACAAAGCTTTTCCACATTTCGGCCATGCTAACCCTGCCTTCTGAGGTGCTGGCGGTGCCACAGCTGCGTTGGTGACCTCTTCTCCTCCTCTGCCTTTGCTTTGTGCTTCCACTGAGCCCCCTGAGTCATTTGGGAATGCCCTCAACAGAGCGTCTACCAATGTGTGCTTGTAGTCGCGCATCTTCCGATCACGCTCCAGTGAGGGAATTAAGGACGGCACGTTGTCCTTGTAATGGGGATCCAGCAGGGTGGCCACCCAGTAATCAGCACAAGTTACAATGTGGGCAACTCGGCTGTCGTTGCGCAGGCACTGCATCATGTAGTCGCTCATGTGTGCCAGGCTGCCCAGAGGCAAAGACAAGCTGTCCTCTGTGGAAGGTGTATCATCTGTGTCCTCCTTTTCCCCCCTAGCCACACTCCAGTGATGCCCACGAGCTGCGTTGGGTGCCACCCTGCTGTGAACACGGTTCCTCCTGGCCTATCCTGGCCTATGCTGGTGCAGGAACCCACCCTCCAAGCCACTTGTGAATGACTGGCCTGATAACCGTGGAAATTACCCCTCTTCCTCCTCCTCTTCCTCCTGTACCACATCCTCTTCCTTAATCGACCAAAGGAGACATAGAAATGGGATAATAATGCTGAGAACAGCGTCATCAGCACTGGCCATGTTCGTGGAGTACTCGAAACACTGCAATATGGTAAACAGGTCTTGTATGGAGGCCCACTCGTTGGTGGTGAAGTGTTGCTGTTCCGCAGAGCGAATGACCCGTGCGTGCTGCAGCTGAAACTCCACTATTGCCTGCTGCTGCACAGTCTCTCCAGCATGTGCAAGGTGGAGTTCCACCTTGTGGGCATGTCACATAGGAGGCGGTGAGCGGGAAGGCCGAAGTTCTGCTGCAGCGCAGACAGGCGAGCAGCAGCAGGGTGAGAACGCCGAAAGCGTGCACAGACGGCCCGCACTTTCTGCAGCAGCTCTGACATATCCGGGTAGTTTTTTAGAAATTTCTGCACCTCCAAATTCAGCACATGCGCCAGGCAAGGGATGGGCATCAAACCGGCTAGGCCCAGAGCTGCTCGAAGATTTCGCCTATTATCGCACACCACCAGGCCGGGCTTGAGGCTCAGTGGCAACAACCACTCATCGGTCTGTTGTTCAATGCCCATCTACAGCTCCTTCGCAGTGTGGGGTTTATCCCCCAAACATATCAGTTTTAAAACAGCCTGCTGTCCTTCCCCCCCTGAAGTTGGTGGTGAAGGTGTTACGCTGACCCGATGAGGAGGTGGTAGAGGAGGAGGAAACGGAGTAGGAGGAGGATGCAACACTTACTGGTCCATGTATCAGTGGTTATGTGGACCTTGCAACAGATGGCGTTGCGCAGTGCACACTTGATCTTGTCCCCGATTTGTTTGTGCAGGGAAGGGATGGCTTGCCTGGAAAAGTAGTGGCGGCTGGGAACCATGTACTGTGAGACAGCCACCGTCATCAGGTTTTTAAAACTGTCCGTGTCCACCAGACGGAATGACAGCATTTCAAAGGCCAGGAATTTTGAAATGCTGGCATTCAGGGCCAGGGATCGCGAGTGGGTAAGGGGGCACTTCCTCTTTCTCTCCAGTGTTTGGGAGATGGACAGCTGTAAGCTTCCATGGGACCATGTGGAAATGCTTGGGGACGGTGGCTGACATGGTGGCATTGCTGTCATATCGTCTGTTTGCTGGGTGGCAGGTGACACTGGCACTGTAGAGGAAGAGGCCGAGGCAGCAGCAGAATTGGAAGCAGGAGGAGCCCGAGACCTTTCTTGCATTTTGAGGTGCTTATTCCACTGCAGCTCGTGCTTTGCATGTAGATGCCTGGTCATGCAGGTTGTGCTCAGTTTTAAAACATTTATGCCTCGCTTTAGGCTCTGATTGCACAGTGTGCAAACCACTCGTGTCTTGTCGTCAGCACATTGTCTGAAGAACTGCCATGCCAGGGAACTCCTTTAAGCTGCCTTTGGTGTGCTAGGTCCCTGGGTGCAGTGGGTAGTAGCAGGCGTACTGTCTAGGGGACGGTCGCTCCGCTTTTGCAATCTGCTTCCTCTTTTGCTGTGCTGGTGCCTCTGTGCGACCACCACCCCTTCCTCCAAACTGCACACGTCACTCGCATGACCTTCATTCCATGTGGGGTCTAGGACCTCATCATCCTCCACATCATCTTCCACCCACTCTTCACCACTGCCCTCCATGTCAGTCTGCACACTGTAGAAAGCCGCAGCAGTTGGCACCTGTGTTTCGTCATCATCAGAGACGTGCTGCGGTGGTGTTTCCATGTCCTCATCCTAAAATAGAAGTGGTTGGGCATCAGTGCACTCAATGTCTTCCACTTCTGGGGCAGGGCTATGTGGATGGCCCATGGAAAGCACACCAGCAGAGTCATCAAAAAGCATAAGAGACTGCTGCATGACTATGTAGCACTATTTTTTTTTTTTAAAACCAGCAATGTAGACACACTTTTTAATTTTGTGCAAGAAATGCACAGCAAGCTGCAAATGTACTATGTAGCACTATTTATTAATAATAAAAAAAAGGATAATAAATTATTATTCTTTTTTTTTGTAAACCAGCAATGTAGACGCACTTTTTATTTTTGTGCAAGAAATGCACCGCTGGCCACAAATGTAGTATTTAGAATATATATTTTTTTTTTAAGCCAGCAATGTAGACGCACTTTTTAATTTTGAGAAAGAAATGCACAGCAAGGTGCAAATGTACTATATAGCACTATTTATTAATAATAATAAAAAAAGAATAACAAATTATTATTCTTTTTTTTTAAACCAGCAATGTAGATGCACTTTTTATTTTTGTGCAAGAAATGCCCCACTGGCCACAAATGTAATATTTTGCACAAAAAAAAAAATGTTTAATTTGTCTAACTGCAATGTAAAAGCAGTATTTAAATATGCCAAAATGTTGCCAACTGAACAAACAGAACACGATTAAAGTAGTGTCCCTGACACACAAGCAGTTGCAAGTGCCCTGCACTTGCAAAAATGGCTGCAAACGACCACCTAACAAACAGAAAAATTGCTTAGGTTTTATATGAGACACTTTGCTTAGCAAACAAAATGTACCCTAGCAAACAAAAATCTCCTCTAGCACCCACCCACCAATAAATCATTGTTTTTAACAGATTTTCTAAAGCTAATGTGTCCCTCACAGCAGCAGCAGCATCCTCTCCCTACACTAGTATGAGAAGATTTTCTAAAGCTAATCTGTCCCTCACACCAGCAGCAGCATCCTCTCCCTACACTAGTATGAGATGATTTTCTAAAGCTAATGTATCCCTCACAGCAGCAGCAGCATCCTCTCCCTACACTAGTATGAGATGATTTTCTAAAGCTAATCTGTCCCTCACAGCAGCAGGATCCTCTCCCTACACTAGTATGAGATGATGTGACATGCAGCACTACGTGACTCCAGCTTATGTAGAGGCTGGGTCACATGATGCACTGGCCAATCACAGCCATGCCATTAGTAGGCATGGCTGTGATGGCTTCTAAGGGCAAACAAGTGAAACGCTTGTTGATTGGCTGCTCTGCAGCTATTCAAAAGGCGCAAAAAAATACCCAAATCCGAACCCAGACCTTTTCTCAAACGTCCGGGTTCGGGTTCAGGACACGGACACCCTAAAGTCCGGTGCGAACCCAAACTTTACAGTTCGGGTTCGCTGAACCCTAATCTGAATCTAAAACTTTTATTGAATGTAGAAGGTTAAGATGAACTAGAAAAGCATAAGGTTAGTTTTTGTTGCTGTTTGTGTCACAGTTGTATCAATCTGTCATCAGGACTAAAAGGGAGGGAGCAAATGAAAAATGTAGGTTGGGTTTAGAACAGGAAAAGAGGGAATTGTTCTTACGGGGACACTTGTTCCGATAACACCTGTTTGGGAAGAGATTTTTCTCACTTTTGTGAACTTTCTTCTCACTTCTTATTTTTAGGACAGAATGTGAATGGCATTGATACTGTATCTCTCCAATAGAACCCCAACATGATTCCAAATATACAGACAGGATTTTTAACCTTGCCCTGCTATGATGAAAATGCAATAGATATACATAAAGCTTTTTGGGAATCAAATTACATTAGCAGAAATTTACATTTCTGGAGGCATTCTAAACAAACTTTGTACATAAGGCTTTTAATTTCCCATGGTAACAAGAAGGCAGCATTTTAGTTATTATTTTTTTTTGTCAGTTTTGAAAAACATTATTTGGACAACAGACAATCCTTGTTGGGGGTTGGGGAGGGAGGTCCCATCACTTCCTGACTAGGTAATCACATGAGACATATGAAGATCTCTCTTATTTGTGCACAGATGTCAGTGCCGAAACAACTACCTATCTATACCTACAGTATATATTACATTACTGCATGAAGGTTAAGAAATAAATCAGAATGTACAATTATCTATGTTAAACCGCTACATAAAAACTTCTATATGCATAAAAGTGGTTGTGCTATAATAACCACTTGCTGACCAGGCCTTTTCTGGAACTTTTTGTTTACAGGTTTAATTTAGTATTTTTTGCTAGAAAAGTACTTAGAACCCCCAAACATTATATCTTTTTTAGCAGAGACCCTAGAGAATAAAATTTATGCGATTGTTGCAATATTTTAGGTCACATATTTGCGCAGTGGTCTTTTAACCACTTCAGCCCTGGAGCCCTTTTTTACACTTGTTATTTACAAGTTAAAATCATTTTTTTTTTATTAGAAAATTAAGTAGAACCCCCAAACATTATATATTGTTTTTTGTCAAACACCCTAGAGAATAAAATGGCTATTGTGGCAATACGTTTTGTCACTCTGTATTTGCTCAGCGGTCTTTCAAGCACAATTTTTGAAAAAATTCACTTTTTTGAGTTAAAAAATAAGACAACAGTAAAGTTAGCCCAATATTTGTATATTGTGAAAGAGAATGATATGCAGAGTAAATAGATACCAAACATGTTATGGTTAAAAATTTTGCACACTCGTGGAATGGCGACAAAATCCTGTACTTAAAAATCTCCATAGGCGACTCTTTAAAAAATTTAACGGTTACCAGGAGGAGGTCTTTTGCTAGAATTATTGCTGATGATCGCGGCAATACCTCACATGTGTGGTTTGAACACCATTTTCATTGCAGGCGAGACTTACGTATGCGTTTTCTTTGCTACACGAGCTCATGGGGACGGTGGCGCTTTACATTTTTATTTATTTATTTATTTATTTTTAGCAATGTTCCTTTAAAAAAAATTCTGATTACTTTTATTGCTATCACTAGGAATGTAAACATCCCTTGTGATAGTAATGGTGACAGGTACTCTTTATGGAGGGATCGAGGGTCTAAAAGATGGCGATTCTGAATACTGTAATTTTTTTAAAACCGGCGCCGTTAGCCTCCGAGTAAACCGGAAGTGATGTTGTGACTTCGCTTTCGGAATTTGACGAAGGATACCCAATCGGAGCCGATTCCAGCTTCCTTCAGGTCTCCTCGCAGCTGGCGGACACGCCGGATTGGAGCTTCAGTCTCCCGGTGGGCGGGAGGCCAGAGAAGAGCGGCGGAAGGCGGCTGGAGGGGGGATGTCCCCTCCCGCAGCTCTGGATAATGACCGTGCGGCTCCTGAGCCGGATTGGCCATTATCGCTGGATAGCTGATCGCCCGCTCTAAAAAACGGTACTGGGGTATAGCCTGTAGCTGCCACAGTTTATAAATGGTGATTCACGTTAAGTGGTTAAATGCAATTTTGGTGGAAAAATACACTTGAATGAATAAAAAAAAAAAAAAAACACTAAAATTAGCCCATTTTTCTATATGATTTGAAAGAAGATGTTATGCCGAGTAAATAGATACCTAACATGTCATGCTTTAAAATTACGCACGCTCGTGGAATGGCGACAAACTACAGTGCAAAATCTCCATAAGCGATGCTTTCAAAATTTTTACAGGTTATCTGTTTAGCGATACAGAGGAGGTCTAGTGCTAGAATTATTCCTCAAACTCTAACGATCTCAGCGATACCTTACATGTGTGGTTTGAACACCATTTACATATGTGGGTGCGCATAGGTGGGTGCAGCCTATTGGATTAGGGTGTGCACCCCAAAGCTCAAACACACATGCCTTTCACTGCAGCCTCAGCTGCACTGGACAGTGAATGAACTGAATAGTGCTCTGTGCTGAGCGGCTTTCTGTTCATTCACAAACTGAAGCATAGTAAACATAGTTTACTATGCTTCGGTTATGAATGAACACAGTGAATGTGAGTGTGTTTACTGTGTTCACTTAGACAAGGAAGGGGCCAGGAAATTACATATTTACTAGCCCTTCTCCCACTCCCCATTATGAAACATCCCCAGCAGCAGCTGGGGGTTAGGGGTTAAAAGCGCCCCGCTGCCGCCCAAATAGCTGTGCCAAACAGCGGTAAATCGTCGCTAAACTAGTGGTGTTTTACCACTGACGCTCAGGCAGCCCCAGTTTGAAAGGGTTCTAAGAGAATGTCACTTCTCCTCATTCCTGTGAAAGCCTTATCATATATCATATGATGTGCATCACTGACAGAATGGATGCATGTGAAAACTAGAACAGAAATTCCTTACCATATGATTGGATTTGCAAGGATGAAAAATAAAAATTAAATGGCTAAACAGAGCAAGAACACAAACTAGAGGAAACACTGAATTATGTTGTATAATGTGCATCTATGACCAGTTTTTAAACTATGATATTCCCAATAAGAATATCTAGAGGGAAACTCCACAAACATCTTGTTGGCTACAGACATAAGACAAGATAATGGAATGATTAAATACCTCCTAGCTGGCTGAAAAAAAAAGATATACTGCTGTTCTCCTGTATATTTGCAAGCCTAGCCTGCTCTGAAAAAGTCATTTGGTAAATATTCAAGTACCTTACTTCTTGATGGGAACTAAAAGCACATCTTTCATTTTTGCTGGCAAAACTGAATCTCATTGGTAGCCTTTAATATTGAAATATGCATTCTCTGCAAGGAAATGTGCTGTTTTATTAAAACAGGTTTTATTCAAGTTAAACATACACAAAGAAGCTCATACCAGGCCATAAAATAATCTAATACATCCTAGCCTTTCTGGCAAATGTCACAGTTACCAGTATATCCAACTAAACCATCTGCTCAAAGTAGGCAGATGGCAGAGGTGTTTAGCATGGGACTGAGTGCTATAGTGGTGAGACTGTTGGCATACATGCACTACACTACATAGCAAGGATAGATGAGGTGTATGTTATGCATCAATTCTGATGTTTTCTCAGGTAAAATTGCATTCATGGTTTTGCAAATAAAAAAGTTTGTAAATGAGAGTCAGACTAGGAGAGCTTCTGGAGCTAGCAAAGACACATAGGGGTTGATTTACTAAAGCTGGGGAAACGGTGAGGCTGTGCATGGTAGCCAATCAGCTTCTAACCACAGCTTGTTCAATCAAGCTTTGACACTAAAACCTTGAAGCTGATTGGTTTCTGTGCAGAGCTGCACCAAACTTTGCACTTTCAAGCTTTAGTAAATCAACCCCATACTATGCCAAACGGATTGGATCTGGGAGTTTTAAATAAAATTCATTTGAAACTGTTTATAAGACAGGCAACTTTGTGCTGTGCTTGATGTACACCACAAGGGAAGACTTTGAGCTACATTTACAACATTGCTAGGATAACCATTGCACGTTGTTGGAATTAATCGATACTATTATTGGATTATAGTATAATAAAATTTGTTAGGAAGGTAACACTGGGGGCAGCAAACCCAACAAGAGTAAGCCTAAAAAATCCTGAGCGCAATACCTCTATCTATTAGTTCTATTATTGGATTATGTCATACAAAAGTTAAACTGGGTCATGACCAATGATAAAATTACTTGCATTTTTACATAACTGTCTAGCAAATTTTGAAAATACGTGGTGACATTGGCCACAATATTAATCCAAAAATACTATAAATTTGCGAAGGACAATTCATTCCCACCCTTATCTTTTCTTTCTTCTCTTATGATCTATTTTATTTTTATCATATTTTGAAAACCCTTTTCATTTGGTTAATATTCAATACCAATGATAATTATTATATTACATATTTACTGTTCTGTATAATGATTCATTTGATATCTTGCTTAAACAATATTTTAGCCTAATTGTTTGATTTTGTCCCTACACCTTTTTTTAAGGGATACATTCTATTGTCAAATTATAATTATATATTCTTATTCTTACTTGTTAGTACCTTGGCCCTATTATACCTTGTATTATTAGCAATTGGTTACTTGTACTATGTCATGAAATACTAATAATAATAATAAAAAAAATTTTTTTGATAAATTTACATTTTTTTCTCTTGTTACTGTTGCTATCCAGCACTTATTTCTTTTTCTTTCACTGCAATGGTGTGGAATTGGCCAAATGGTAACTGTAACTCAAAATTTGGCAAAACACGCAGTGTTAATTGACAATGCCAAGAGATTAGAATGGTAAAGAGTTATGCAATACACACAAAACAAGACAAAACTGGCAACAAACGATTGCAAGCTACATGAATTGCAGTGATTAAAACTTGAAAAAAGCTGCTTGCTCTTGTGCTCCAACCCAGTTGTCCAGCATATGCCGGGTTTAGTAGTAGAGGACCTGACACTTCCAGACAGATCACATGCCCAATCACTCCTGTCCCATAAAGTGTAGACATGTGCAGTTTGTTTCGTTCTGAATTAAAATTCGGACGAATTTTCGCTTTATGGAAATTTGGATGTATCCGAATTTCCGAATTACAATAGTACAGAAATTAAACAAATACGAAAAAACGAAAAAAAAAACATTCAGATGAAATTCAAATCGTTTTTGAATCGCTTTCAAATACTTTTCAAATTCGAATAGTTTTTAAATTCAAATTCAAAAAGTTTTCAAACTTGAATAGTTTTCAAATCGAATTTGAAAAGTCCTCGAATTTGAATGGTTTTCCAATTTCCAAAGAGAACAAAATAGAATAGAAAACAAAGGAATATAACAGAAAAAAAAACAATAGCCTAGGAAAGAATATAATAGAAAACAAAAGAATAGAATACAATATATATATATATATATATATACATATATATATATATACAGTATATATTGTGAGGGATTAGCTCTTATGGGGATCACCTTTACTGGGAAAAGGCAGTTCAGGCAGCAGTTTCATGAAAGTCTGGCTTGCAGCCAGGTTTATTGGATAAAAGGTTGCAAGTAAAAATAAACAAAACAGGAATGCGCATGCGCGAAGCTCGGTGATGGACGCTTAACACCGGAGCTCCGCGCCATTCCGACACATCGCATCCCCGGCAGCGTTCCGACCGGAGCCAGAACAACACCAGCCCCTCGGAGGATACCAGTACCTGCCGGAGAGCCTCCCCAGACAGACCGGTACCTCCTTGCGTGGGTGCTCGCTAGCAGACAGCATAGTAAGCTCTCGAGGCCGCGGCATTCAAGATGGTGGCGGTAAGGCAATAACACCTCACACAGCAAGCCCCGACCTACGGCTTCCTAGGCTGACACACATAGTGCCACTGGGCTCCACGATTATACTCTGCCTCTCTAAGGGACTTTGAGCCTCACCTCCAGCCAACACAAGGATCACTTTAGAAGGGGGATCTCTCAGGCCTAGTCACAGCCGCACCCAATACTCCCCAGTGACAAGCACACCGATTTATTCCCGCCACCCTCCTGGACGATTCTCTTGCTGTGGGTGATTTGGGGAAAGGCCCCTGTAGATTGAATCGTCTGTCTGGACTGCTTATAGGCCGGGTCCCACATACAGGAGATCTAGACTCTGGCTACATTCACCACAGGGCCTTTTTGACGCCTCTCCTTATACCCTCCGCATCTGCAGGCCTCTAAGGGTCCTCACAGGGGCTACTTCAGTTCCTAGGGTGTTCTATCAAGCCACATTGCCTCAGGGCCCCCACAGTTGTCTCTTATTACTTCTCCTCCTTATTGCATGTGGGCCAAGACTGTTAAGCGCAATCTGCAACCTCAGTACAGCCAGACCTCAGACGGCGCTACTGCTAACATAATGGCCTCAGGTCACCAAACCCTGGAAGTGGCCCTTTCGGATCTCCCCGGCTCCCCAGACTGGCATGATACCTCTCATCCTGACCCCAGAGGGGGAGACTTCGGCCACTCTGACCAAACTGACCCTTTCTCACCGGCCTCTACGGTCTCATTGCTCAACCACACTATTGATGAAATCTTGATGTCTCCTGGCAAGGAGCAGGCCGCTCGCCCCCGCGTTACCCTGGATAAAGAACTCCACCCAGCCCAGACACAGGACATGTCCCTCATGTTTCAGAAGTTCGCTGAACTGCTAGACAAAGGCCTTGCCCAGACTACAACAAGGATCACGTCCGAGATCAAATCTGACCTACATACGCTTGGGGCGCGCATTGAGGAAGTGGAAACTAAAGTGGATGCCACTGTAGCCCGAGTCAACCAGAATTCTAACATC
Organism: Glandirana rugosa; assembly: GCA_018402905.1. Taxonomy (NCBI): domain Eukaryota; kingdom Metazoa; phylum Chordata; class Amphibia; order Anura; family Ranidae; genus Glandirana; species Glandirana rugosa. The sequence goes on along the minus strand of BLSH010305606.1, from coordinate 696,079 downwards.
ATACAGGATCTTCACACCTGCCTGGAGGGGGCGTTAGCAAAAATTGATGACCTGGAGAACAGGTCAAGGAGACTTAACTTCAGAATTAGGGGGCTCCCGGAAGAGGTCAAGAAAATCCCCGAGGCAGTGCATGCCCTAATAAAATCCCTCATTCCGGACATTCGCCCGCATAAGATGGAGCTGGATCGGGCCCACAGGGCTCTGGGTCCTCCCTGTTCGGATGGTCTCCCACGAGACATAGTGGTGAAACCCCACTACTATAGCACCAAAGAGGAATTCATGGCAAAAGCCCGCTCTATTCCCCAAATCAAACTTTTAGGGCACTCTGTGCAAATCTATGCAGACATATTTCCCTTCACCATCCAGAAACAGAGGTCCTTGAAACCACTTCTGACTCTACTATCACAGAAGGAAATTAAATATGGATGGCAATTCCCCTTTGGGTTGAAGTTTGACTTCCAAAACAAATCTCATAGATTCTCCTCTTTCCAGGAGGGAGAGAGGCTCCTGCAGCAACTAGGGATCCTCTCCAAAGACCCTCCCTCTCCAATGCAAACCTCCTCATCTTGCCTATCCAAACGACCTCCTCCTTCAAGCCCTCTCACCACCCTTGGCAGAAGCCCAAAGTCAAAAGGCCAAGGAAGGAATACCACCCTGAAGGGGACAGTCAGTCTTCACTCTCATATTTCTACCTTTTTTGTCTTTTTCTAATCTTCTCTTAGCCCTGAGACAATTTCAATTGGTCTGCCACTCAGACACACTTCATTGGTTTTTTGACCTTAAAATTTATTCATTGGTTAACTGTTTGACTTTAATATTTTTTCTTACTTTCCTGGTAAGATTATCCCACATGTGACTCATGGCAGGAGCCCAGCCCTAATGCACTTGGATCACATTTATGGCCCTGGAGGACTGCCTCCCCTCTTTAGGATGGAAGGGTGCGGCATCATCTTAATATGGGTTATGCACTAGGGGTGTTTTACAAACAAACCTCCCCCCCCCCCTTTTTTTCCTTTTTTTTTTTTTTTCTCTCCTACTTATGGTAGCTTGGCCCTCCTATTTGATCATTGCCTCACCATGCCTATTTTTTCTGAGCAAGGGCAGCACTGCCGTGGGTCACATGATGCCAGTCGGAACTTTATTTGAGGTTCCCTTTTTTTTTTCTTTCTTTGTTTGCATTTTCTAATTTCATGTTTTAGGGGATGCGATGCTTGGAATGGTTGCTTTGCGTCTCCTCCTGCCCTTGAAGAACTGTTGTATTCTCTGGGACAGGATGTTCCCACTAATAGTGGGCTTAGTAGTGAGTTTTTGTTGGAGTATGCTCTTCATACTCGTATTGCTCTTGGCTCTTCTTCTTTCTCTGCTTTCTCTTTACCTTTTTTTTCTTTCCCCCGTCATGTCTTACTCTCCCTCCCTGGTGTCAGATTTGGACTCTTCGCCCCTCAGGAACCTCAGCCCATGCTACTGCTCCTTCCTGATCCCATCTGCTCCTTTATCCTATCTGGGATCCAGGTAAGCGGTTGGGGGCCGATGTGCGCTCCTCTATCTCTGCTCCATGGCTGACCATAGCTCCTCCAAACCCTGCTTATGTTTAGCCTCACATAACATAAAGGGTCTGAACTCCCCATTGAAGCGGAAAAAAACATTCCAACACTACGCTGCACAAAAGATTGATGTGGTCCTGCTGCAGGAAACTCACTATCCTTCCTCATACTCTCCATCTTTTATACACCTTAAATACTCCACTTGGTACTTGGCAAGTGCAACAAATAAGACTAAAGGGGTTGGCATTTTTTTCTCTCATAACATACAATTCTCATGCACTAAGGTTATAAAAGACCCAGAGGGCCGCTTCCTGCTAGTTAAGGGCCTTATTGACAACCAACTTTATACATTTATTTCCTATTACGCTCCGAACACGGGACAGGCAAAATTCTTAGACTCCCTCTTCCAAGCCACCAATCCCTTTGCAGCAGGCACTGTTATCTTTGGGGGGGACTCAAACACGGCCTTTGACGTGAGCCTAGACAAGTCGCGCCCTCCCGGCCGCAATCAGATACGCCCCTCAAGGCAGAGCCTGAAGGTAGCCAGGAAAATTTTCAACCAGGGCTTGGTAGACGTTTGGAGGGAAATGAATCCCTCAGTTAGGGACTATACACATTACTCTAGCCCCCATAACACATTTGCTAGAATAGATCATCTCTTCATACATAGCACTCACCTCCCAAGGGTCTTCAAGGCCATAATTAGGGACTCAGTACTTTCTGACCACTCTTACCTAATTTTGGTCCTTCACAGACTAGATGCTACTAAGAAACCATTTACTTGGAGATTGGATGCCTCGATCCTCAGCAAGCCAGTCCACGCCACTGAGATAAACACAGTTATTCAGGACTACTTCCATACGAATGACACTAAGGATGTTTCCCCGTCGACTCTGTGTGCAGCCCATAAGTCTACCATTCGCCGGAAACTGTTACAATTATCCTCCAGGATCCAAAAAGCCAGTTCCATTGAGGTAGAACAGTTGGAAAAGGACTTCCTCCAGGCTAGCAAACAATACAAGGGATCCCCCTCCTATTACTCACAAAGTAAGCTGGAGGCGGCCCGTACTGCCCTGAACCTCGCCCTTACGGATATGACAGAGAAACACCTTAGATGGGAGGGAGGGAGATTCTACCTTCACAGAGACAAAATCGGGTCCATGTTGACCCATAGATTGGCCCCTAAACTGAGAATACACTCTATCCCCAAAATCAGACTGCAGGATGGTTCTCTCTCACAAAATCCCCAAAAAGTCCTGGAAGCTTTCCAGGATTTTTATGGGAATCTATATAAGGGGGAGCGGCCTCCCACTCATGAGGAAAAGGTCCAAGAGTTTTTAAATTCCTTACCTATCCCCTCTCTTAAAAGCCACCACAGGGATGAACTAGAGGCTCCCATCTCTGCTGAGGAGATCACTCAGGTTATCAAGTCCTTAAAGCACGGCTCCGCCCCAGGCCCAGACGGATTTGCAGTCCCCTATTATAAACATTTTGCAGATACGCTAGCATCATATATGGCCCGCTTCTTCAACTACCTCCAAGCTGGCCACCCCTTAAACTCTGACCTCAATTCTGCTTTCATTTCTGTCCTGTCTAAGCCCAATAAAGACCCCAGCGTGGTTGAGAACTATTGCCCTATATTCCTGATTAATAATGATCTTAAGATCTTAACGAAAATCTTAGCTAATCGTCTTTCCAGCTTCATAGGGCTTTACGTCCACAGGGATCAAGTCGGCTACCGGGAAGGCAGGGCCCGGATCAGATCAGAAGGGCAATAGACATTATCTCTCTCTTGCAATCCGGCTGGGATGGGGGCCCTCACCAGGAGGGTCTTCTTCTGTCTCTAGACATGTCAAAGGCCTTTGACTCGGTCTCTTGGCCATACTTGTTTAAGGTTTACAGCACTGGGGCTTCGGACAAACTTTCCTGAACATAATAGGTTGCCCTTTACTCCTCCCCCGAATGTAAAATTAAACTGCAGGGCTTTCACTCCTCAACTTTTCCAATTAGATCAGGCACATGGCAAGGGTGCCCACTCTCTCCCCTGTTATTTGCCCTGGTCATTGAGGTCCTGGCTATCTCTCTCAGAAATAGTCCGGACTTCCACAGGGTCAGTTGTGGCAACCAGATTCATAAATGCGCCCTGTATGCGGATGATGTCTTGCTCTTCATCACGGATCCACATACCTCATTACCAATTATTTGCAGGGCCTTGGATGACTTTGGCAATGTCTCTGGGCTATCTGTAAACTATTCTAAATCTGTGGCCCTTAACATTAACCTACCAGACCATTTAGTCTGCTCACTTAAAAATAATTTTCGCTTTCGCTGGGGTATCGCCTCACTCCCATATCTGGGGGTACATTTAACACCTTCCATAACTAATCTATATGCAGCAAACTTCCCTCCCATGTTCAGCAAATTGTCTTTGGAATTGAAGGGGTGGGAGAAGCTGGGGATTTCATGGCTAGGAAGAGTCAATTCCGTCAAAATGAACCTTCTTCCTAGACTCCTGTACCTTTTTCGGTCCCTGCCCCTTACCGATCCCCAGGGCTCCCCTGAAGAAGTTTCAATCCAAGATCATTTGCTTTATCTGGGGTAATAAGGGACATAGTTTAAATAAAGAAACACTGTTTCGGCCCAACGATCAGGGGGGGCTAAATCTACCAAATCTTTTCTGGTACTATCAAACGGATCAATTGTCCCAACTTTCGACTGTTTACTTCAAGAACTCCCTCCCCAACTGAGTTCGGATGGAGAGGCAAGCCATCCCCAATCACACCATTGACTTTTTGCTATGGCGCCCCCCCCAAGGCGAGACCTCCAATTTTAGCTCCCACCTTGTCACACTCCTTCTTCCTCTGGGACAGCATTAAATCATCGCCATCTCTAGTGTCCTCTTGGCAACCACTCTTTCACCTATTCCACAATCCACTTTTTACCCCTGGGATGAATATTTTGGCGTTTCGCTGGTGGCTAGATAAAGGCCTTTATAGGATTGACCACTTTGTAAATTCCAAGGGTCCCCTCTCCGTACCACATTGCACTAGTAAACTAGACATGCCTAGTTCTGAAAGATTTAGGCTCCTACAAATTACCCACTTTATCAGGTCTCTTTGCAGGAGCGACACCACCCCTCTATCGCTATCAGCTTATGAACAATGGTATGGTCAGTCTGTGGAGCAGAGGGGGGCATATCGGTGATCTATCGCTCCCTGGCTTCTTCCACTGGCAAAACTAGATATATGAGAGATTGGGAGGAGGAGCTTGGCATGGATCTGAAACAGGAGGCATGGCATAGAGCCTTTACGGCCTCCTCGAAGGGCCTCTGTAATACCGCCATTGTCGAGGCAAATTTAAAGGTTCTAACAAGATGGTACCTAGTGCCCCTTAGGATTGCCAAGATTTTCCCAAACTCTTCTCCCCTATGTTTTTGCCATTGTGGCTCAATTGGCTCCATAATTCATATTAGGTGGGAGTGCCCCAGGATTAGGGGCTTATGGAACAAAATCTTCCATCTGATTAGGAAAGTCACAGGCCTCCCAATCCCAAACTCCCTCCAGTTGGCTCTACTAAACATGATGGGCCCTGACATCCCAAAATTATCCAAACGTCTTATATCTTTCATCCTGTCGGGCACCAAGATATCCATTGCTAGAGCCTGGAAACGGCCCTATGTCTCCTTTCCCCAGACTAAGAAAAACATTTCCTGGATTATGACACAGGAGAAGATAGCTAGTATTCTTCTGGACACAGTAGAGAAACATGACGCGACCTGGGAACCCTGGCTTGCCTACATGGCCCGGTTTTAAATTAGCCCTCTACCATTGGGGATCCATATTCGGGCTCTGGGTTCTCTCCTTCTCTGACACCACCACCTTTTCTGTCATCCCCCCCACTTTCTTTTCCCCTTTCCCCCTCTCTCGTCTGACTCAAGCTTTTCTTCTCTTTCCTCTTCTCTTCCTCTCTCGTTTTCAGTTGTGCTTATACATGGGTTACAGTATCTTCTGACTCATTGGACAGTAGTCATAGCTTACAGTTTGCTAACTTTATTAAGGAGGTTGGGCCCAAAGGGTGATTCCTCCCTACATACCTAGGGTTCCTCCTTTTACTTTATCTATTGTTACGAATTTCCTCCTTGGGATCCATACATCCCTCCTTAGTGGGAAACCCGGGTTGGAGGAATTATTTCAATCGTTTGACATTCGATACTGATGACAGGTTACTCAGTCTTCTATGACATTGGGTACATATTCGTGTTGACTTTTGCTCTCTCCTTCTCTTCTCCTTTCTCTTCTTTTCG
>BLSH010305606.1:644942-659966 GCA_018402905.1 Glandirana rugosa | reverse complement strand
AATAGCAACGCAGCGAAGTTTTAACTTCAGCTCAACTCTCCACAAACTTCGTAAAATTGTGGAGGGTAAGTTCAGATACCATTGATCACAACTCGCTTGGGCCTGACATTGCAAGCCCAGGCATGGCTTGAAATCCCACAGGCACCGTGCCTGGGCCTGGGCCTGTAAAGTTTTTAGCAAGCCCAAGCCAGGCCCCAAGACGATAAAATGAGGTGCACAACTCTTCGACGTCCCGTCGGTTAGTTGTTCGCAAAGTGACCAAACGGGAATCTTCGGTAGTGTCGGTACGGATGATTACCGTACCGACACTAACCGGCCACGTAGTACACTGGGTCGGAACCCGAACGATTTTTGAAATGTCCGGGTCCGGGTCCGTGCCACGGACACCCTAAAGTTCGGTACGGACCCGAACGTTACAGTCCGGGTTCGCTCAACACTAGTTACCATAGACTTGAATGGGAGGTGTTAAAATGCTTCAAACACCTCTCAACTCGACTTCAATTTTGAAGCGACGCAACGATAATGCTTTGTTTTTATAGTGTGAACAGCACTGTGTGCTGTCCATTGTATAATTTGCAGAAAAGGTATGCATAGTGATTTTTGCCTTACAGGATTAGATCTTACAATGTGGCTGCAAGGAGATTTAAAGATAACAAGGTGGCCTCTAGATCCCCCCCCCCCATTTAAATGAATATGGGGTACACAGGTTTTTGACAAAGTCCCTTATTAAAATGAAGAATGCCCCCATTGTAGCTGCAATGTGTCTTCCCTCTTCGGCCTTCTCCCTCCAGTTCTTCTCCCTCTGGTTCTTCTTCCAAGTCTTCTTCCTCCGGATCTTTTCCCTCGGGTCGGTGACATTACAAGGGGGCGGGGTCTCCGTATCATGTCACCGAATGGCCACGCCTAGGCTATATAAGAAATTGCAGACAGCGGGAGCTGACACAACAGCAGGAGAAGTCCTCAGCAGAGGGAGTAGAACCAGCAGAAGAACCAGAGGAACAAGACATCAGCGGAGGGAGAAAACCCTGAGGTAGAAGACCCAGAGGGAGAAGAATGGAGGGAGAAGAACCAGAGGCAGAAGCCCGGAGGGAATAGAACTGGAGGGGGAAGACCGGAGGTGGAATACATGGAGCTACAACGGGGACATTCTTCATTTTTAATAAAGGACTTTGTCAAAATCCTATGTACTGTTTTATTTATTTTTGCATGGGGGGGTATCTGGGGACCCCCTTGTTAAAGGGGGCTTCCAGATTCTGATAAGCCCCCCTGCTCACAGACGCCCACAACCTCTGCCCAGGGTTGTCAGGAAGAGACCCTTGTCCCCATCAACATGGAGACAAGATGCTTTGGGGTGGGGGCACAGAGCCTCCACTGCCCCAAAGTACCTACCTACCCATGTTCAGGGCATGTGGCCTGGTATGGTCCAGGGGGGCTTGCTCGCCCCCCCCCTTTCCTGACCTGCCCAGCTGTGGGCTCGGATAAGGGTCTGGTATGGATTTTGGGGGGACACCATGCTGTTTTTTTTATTCTGGTGTGGGGGTACCCCTTAAAATCCATACCAGACCAAAAGGTCTGGTATGGTCATGGGGGGACCCCCCGCCAGATCCCATGCATTGAAGTCACAAGGAAGTCGGACTTGAAGTCGTAGGGCAAAGTCGGAACGGAAGTCGCCCTACTTCCATGTGAGAGCAGTGTGAACCCGGCCTTATCCCAGCGATGCTCCTCCTTTCAGAAACACCTCCTTAATCCTCCTCAGCAGATTCAGGAAAACCACACCATCTGATTCCAAGTGTACTCATAAAACTCCAAATGTACATTGCATGGAACAAAAGAGCATGAACATAGTAAACTCCATCTTATAAACTTTATTTAAGATGCCCACAGTTAAAATATACTTACAAGAATGTAATGACAAAGCTTTATACTGTCGTTAGCCTGCTCACCACGATATATCAGCAAGACAGTGGTGTGATGTCACAGGCTCGGCTGCTTCCTCCTAGAGGCATTGTGCCCCATGATTGGGCTTCCTTAATAGGCAGGAGGCCAATAAACTCAAGCCCTTAAATAGCTCTCACCCATATCTCCATAGCAACATGTACATCCTGCGGGAATCAGAAATTGTCTAGAGCTTGTTACAACACTGAAAGCTCTATAATTCCATCACTTTAGAACAGGGGACACTTATAAAAGATTGCACATACTCCCTGCTAATTTGATATTAACTACCGCCATATACCAATTCTATAAAGCTCCTATGAAAACACTCCCGGATGCCGCACACATAATATAATAAATCATACAATATATATTAATTCTCAAACTAAAGACCAACTAATCAACCCCCAAAGGAGTTAACCTGTGTCCCAATCAGCGCTTCTGGTATGTTAATTGATGAATGACACCTACTGTACAAACGGAACGGTACGAACGGCGGTGCAAAGCCTTCCCCCCGGGAACGCTGCCAAGGAGGAGATCTCAGGGGCGGTGAGAAGGCGGTGTATCTGTCATCGTAACTGTTGAGATATGAACGGAATTTTATGCTGAGTTGTTTGCAATTTTTTTATCTTGTTTTTGTAAGTGCATTCCCTAAAGGGGCGCTGTTTACGCATGTTTTATTAAAGTGTTTGGAGGATAATGCACTATTGTGAGTCCCATTTATTCAAGGTTACTGTTCGTGACACACTGGGATTGTTTGCAGATGTATAATCATTTGCAGCCAAGCAGTGTGAAGATTACACAGCATGATTCATCTTAATGGGCTCTAATTGTTTGTTATCTGGTGAGTCTCTCCACATAGGGGGTAAACCCGATGATCACGTGGTATGGTGAAGGTGGCTAAGGGAATATCTGGGACAGTGCCTGCTCAATAGCAGCAACCTCACAAAGGACTTATGTTCATGTTTGTATGCTCTTATGAACTGTGCCAAATTGAGTACCAACCCAGTGTGGAGTCTAACTCAATATAGAATTTTAGCACTGCTTGTTATATGGTTGTGTAATTCATGCATACTATATGACTGACTGTTTTGAATATATATTAATTATAGACAAACTATTTTATACATATATATATATATATATATATATATATATATATATATATTTTTACCATATGCCTTATTTAAAAGAAAAAAAAAATTATTAAAAAGTATTTCCCACTATAGGACCAGAGCACTTTTTGCGATTCGCCACTGCGTCACTTTAACTGACAATTGTGCGGTTGTGCGACGTTGTACCCAAACAAAATTGACGTCCTTTTTTTTACCACAAATAGAGATTTCTTTTGGTGGTATTTGATCACCTCTGCTTCACTTCTGAACACCGCTATAAACAAAAAAAGAGCGACAATTTTGAAAAAAAAAACAGTATTTCTTACTTCATGCTATAATACATATCCAAGAAAATATAAAAAAACAAATGTATTCATCAGTTTAGGCCAAAATGTACTCTTCTACATATTTTTGGTAAAAAAAAATCGCAATCGGCGTATATTGATTGGTTTGCGCAAAAGCTGCAGCATTTACAAACAATGAGAATTAACTTATGGCGTTTTCACTATTTTTTTTTACTAGTAATGGCGGAGATATGCAATTTTTATTGGGATTGCGACATTGCGGCGGACATGTTGGACATTTTTAACACTGTTTTGGGACCATTGACATTTATACAGAGCTAAAAAAAAAAAAAAAAACACTGATTACTGTATAAATGTCATTGGCAGGGAAAGGGTTAACCTGTAGGGGGCACTCTAGGGGTTAACTGTGTTCCCTCACTGTGTTCTAACTGTATGGGGGCAGGGCTGGCAGGGGAATAACAGATCTAACTGATCCCAAGTACAGGGATCAGTGGATCTGTGTCATGCCACCTGTCAGAACGGGGAACTGCCGTGTTTACACCGGTGGTCCCCTGTTCTTCCTCTCTCACAGGCGATCGCGGGTGGCTGGCGGGCATCAAGTCCGCCCGACCCGCTGGCACGCTCACGGAGTTTATAAACAGCTATTTGCGCTATCGTGCCACTTCGCTGCTGTATATGTACTATACGCGGTCAGCAAGTGGTTAAAAAAACAAAAAAGACAATGAAACAACCTATCAAAATAATAATTCCTAATAAAATAATTTAAATTTAAAATAAATATTTAAACCCCTGGGGGCTAAAACTTTTGTCTCATAAATCCAAAATGATTTACGTTGACTTAAGTACCTAACAAAATTACCCCCCGTCCAATACTTGTGAACCTTTTCCACTCCTCAAAATTTTAAACTTTTTCCTGAGGAGTGGCATTGTTGGGATAATATTGAAGAGTGTGTGTTTATATATAATTAAGGTGAGCAGGTTTTTTCCATCTGGTGGTGAAGGTGCACAGATGCATAAAAATGGAGTATAGACACTTGGGGGTTTGTTTATTGAAGTGGATGTAAACCCGATTCATGAGATTTGAGCTGGGCATATACAGTATCCTCCAATCCTCCATGATGACATCACAGAGCTGGTGGATGTTAGAGACCTTGCGCTCCTCCACCTTCCATTTTAGGATGCTCCATAGATGCTCAATACGGTTTAGGTATGGAGATATGCTTGACGAGTCCATCACCTTTACCCTCAGCTTCTTTAGCAAGAAAGCGGTCGTCTTGGAGGTGTGTTTGGGGTCGTTATCATGTTGGAATACTGCCCTGTGGCCCAGTCTCTGAAGGGAGGGTATCATGCTCTGCTTCAGTATGTCACAGTATATGTTGGCATTCTTGGTTCCCTCAATGAACTGTAGCTTCCCAGTGCCGGCAGCACTCATGCAGCCCCAGACCATGACACTCCCACCACCATGCTTGACTGTAGGCAAGACACACTTGTCTTTGTGCTCCTCACCTGGGTGCCGCCACACACGCTTGGCACCATCTAAACCAAATAAGTTTATCTTGGTCTCATCAGACCACAGGACTTGGTTCCAGTAATCCATGTCCTTAGTCTGCTTGTCTTCAGCAAACTGTTTGCGGGCTTTCTTGTGCATCATCTTTAGAAGAGGCTTCCTTCTGGGACGACAGCCATGCAGACCAATTTGATGAAGTGTGCCGCATATGGTCTTAGCACTGACAGGCTGACCCCCCACCCCTTCAACATTTGCAGCAATGCTGGCAGCACTTATATGTCTATTTCCCAAAGACAACCTCTGAATATGACGCTGAGCACGTGCACTCAGCTTCTTTGGTTGACCATGGCAAAGCCTGTTCTGAGTGGAACCTATCCTTTTAAACCACTGTATGGTCTTGGCCACCATCCTGCAGCTTAGGTTCATGGTCTTGGCAATCTTCTATAGTCTAGGCCATCTTTATGTAGAGCAACAATTCTTTTTTTTAGATCCTCAAAGAGTTCTTTGCCATGAGGTGCCATGTTGAACTTCCAGTGACCAGTATGAGAGAGTGAGAGCGATAACACCAAATTTAACACACCTGCTCCCCATTGACACCTGAGACCTTGTAACACTAACGAGTCACACAACACCAGAAGGGAAAATGGCGAATTGGGCTTAATTTGAACATTTTCAATAGGGGTGCACTCACTTTTGTTGCCAGCGGTTTAGACATGAATGGCTGTATGTTGAGTTATTTTGAGGGGACAGCAAATTAAACTCTTATACAAGCTGTACACTCACTACTTTACATTGTAGCAAAGTGTCATTTCTTCAGTGTTGTCCATTGAAAGCATATAATAAAATATTTACAAAAATGTGAGGGGTGTAACTCACTTTTGTAAGATAATGTATATCTGCAGTGTTTTATTTTCTCTCTTCAAAGCACTTAATCCCATAGCTGTCTCATCTGTTATGAGCCTGACAAGTATTCTGTCACATATGAAAAAAGCAGCAAAGAGTTTGGTGTTGGGGAGGGAGCTCTAAATAGATTAACACAGTGTTCAACTATACAAAGAAGAGAGCTGAAAGGGGATGTGTACCTGTCCTCTAATCAGCTGTCTTGGCCGAGGCTTCATACAATGCTAATCAGGAAGAGAAAAACTTCTAACACAAAGAGCACTTTCTAAAGGATATATACAGATGAAGACAGAAGATATACATGTAAAACTTATATAGGGAGATGTTTTAATCTCTATGTATTATCTGAGACTGTTCACTTCACTGGGTACATGTGAGGATCTACATCCACTTTAAAGGCACTTTGCAAAGTGCAGTTGCTCCAGAGCTTAGTAAATGAGCAGAGGCTCTGCAGACTTCCATCATCCATACTTGTGCAAGCAAAAATGCATTTTTTTTTTATTTTCCTTGATTGTGTTCGGGTTGCAAAGTGCACAGTCTATTTACCTTTAGTAAAGCATCATTATTTAGTAATTCATCCCCACAATGTTTTTTTCTTTTCATTTGTGAACACTGGATTATTTTTAATTTCACTTTTGGAAGTTTTCTTTTCTATTTTTGGTACTTTTGTAACAGATATATTCATAGCTATATATTTTGTTTGGATGTTTTAATATATAGAGTGGCTTGTGCTACACTAATTTTGTTATAATTTAAACTGAATGGTGTTGTGGAATCACTATACAGTCAATGTTTAGCTGACAGCACAGGAAAATTATTTTAGTTTTTTTGTAAAGTATCACATAGAAATTGTGCTGTGATTAGGATTATTATTTTATTGGAGCTAGATATAGCCTTGTCATCCCCAATCAGCTGGTCGGGATCCCTCCTGCTTTAGTGGGTTGAAGACACAGTGGGGTTGATTTACTGAAGGCAAATCCACTTTGCACTATAAGTGCACTGCGTGTGCACTTGGAAGGGCACGTAGAAGTGCAGTGCTGTAGATCTGAGGAGAAGATCTGAAATGAGGGTAAACTCTGTTGATTTTATCATCCAATTATGTACAAGCAAAAATGCTGTTTTTTATTTTACTTGCATATTTCCCTCGGATCTACAGCGACTGCGCTTCCAAGTGCACTTCAGTGCACTTGTAGTGCAAAGTGGATTTGCCTTTAGTAAATAACCCCCAGTGTAATACTGCTGATGGCGCTTCCTTGCCTTTCCAGTCTGACTATATGAACTAATCCTAATGCACTTCTCAATAAAAGCGTTGCATAATAGCAAACTGGAAAGCCAAGCAGCCGCAAAGACTGGCCAGGAATGTGGCTGGAAGAAGCAGAAAGCCGCTTTCCATGGTGAAGAATGCTGGCCGCTACACAGGCTACAGAAGACTAATCTGTTGCCATGACAATGCATTTCGGGGACATGTGCCCCTTTATCAAGAGACTTCATTGTGCATTAAAGTGCATTGATTTTATTGTGCATTTTGGCTCTGCCAGTTTCATAATGAGAATGGACAGGCACAGCTTTTCTCTTCCTTTTTGTTGTGGATTTTGGAAACGTATCAAGACCCTTTGGCTTTTTAAATTAATTGATCTATTTAACTAGGGAACTTGTTTCCTTGAATTTTTTTTTTCGTTTCAAGAATTTTATTGGATTTTAACAAGAGAAAAAACATACAAGACAAAAAGGGAAACAGTTTCAGAGCATCTAAATAAAAATATACAATAATAGGCAATGCAAAATAATGTCAAAGGAAAAGACAGTGCCTCATTTGGCCCTAACCCAGCAGGCCACCACCAAGACCAGACCGGGGAGAGAAAAAAAAAGGGGGGGTTAGGAAGGGATGGGAGATCAGGTCTGATGTATGGGTGTATGGGTAAATGAACCGAGAACTCCAGCTGAGTCATATAAGGACAATATAAATCCCCAGGTCCAACCCCGGTGGGATCTCGCTGTGGACAGGGGCATTCACACCGCCTACGGCTTAATTGCAAGGGGACCCCCTTATTTAGGAGGGCCCAAACTACCAAAATACCCAGCCAAAACTTAGTGGGGGCCCGGCACGGTCAGTATCAAAGCTGCATACATTTCTAACATCTGAAAAGACAAATCTAAGAATATATACAAAGTTGCTAGGGAGATATCGTTGAATCCTATACCCAGCCACAAAATTAGTAAACCTGCAATAGAACTTTTTTTTTTACTTTATTAGAAAGTAGACTGTTATGGTTCCGTTTAGCACAACATCATAATAGATATTTGGAGGAATAGACTTCCAGCAGAGCTAGTGAGACAATCAGCAGTGAAGCATGTATGCTATGCAATAAACATAGATCTATACTAAGATCAGTAAAAAAAATGCAGGGCCACTTAGTAATTTTATGCCACGGGCTTTCCTGGTTTCTGTCTTCTATCTACCTCCTCTGTCTGGGGGATTGTCATAGCATTGTAGATGTTCCTCATAATTGTCATATACTATAAACTTATAAATCTGATAATTTCTTCAGTGTGGGAATATTACCAATCTTCTGTACAGCAATATGCACATTTTCCACACATTAATTAATCCCTTTGCAAGGTCATAGAATTCTATCTATCTATCTATCTATCTATCTATCTATCTATCTATCTATCTATCTATCTATCTATCTATCCTATAGCTATTTAAACATGTTATATATCAAATTGATATTCTATATGCATAGATAAATGATAGATAGATAGATAGATAGATAGATAGATAGATAGATAGATAGATAGATAGATAGATAGATAGATAGATAGATAAATTAAATATAGGGCTAGACATATCTGAATTTTTAAATTAATTAATAGCAGTGTTATTGTGACTAGGGCGATCTATAGATTCAGGTAATGTCTGTTTTTATCACATTGCTATGTGTGGAGTGCTATTTTAAAATCTGTGCTGGGACACAACTGATTTCCATAACCGCTTTTGCATTTATTGCCTAAGGGAAAAGCAGGAGCACAAAGTTACAATGTTGGAATATACAATAAGGAGAAATTATTAAAGCTTCCAAGTGACAATAATAAAGCAGATTTTTATTTCAGATCTGAAAAGCTAGTTGTGATAAAATGCTTGATTTCAGATAAAGTATTTCAATCTCATTTTAATAATGTACCTGACAGATTAACCTCACTGGCAATAAAAGATTAATGTAATTTCTTTACTTGGGGAACCTAAATCGACAAAAAAGATATTTGCTAATTTCCTAACACCTTGAAACCATTCATGAAATATCTCAAATCAATATTAGAAGTTGCATCTAATAGTGACTATCAGCACTGTATCATGAAATGTTTTTCTTTTTTTTCCTTTGTTATAACTGATGAGCCATTTTTACCTAGTTTACACGGTTTAATAGGTACTTCTACATATTTTCAGGTTTTCAGTGTTCTGGAAAAGAAATATATAAATATGTTTGCAGACATTTGCTTCAATAGTTCAGAAGGCTAACACATTCCACAAGGTCAGAAGAAGCAAGCTAAGAAACAAGGTGCAACATATCTCTGTAGACTGCGTGATTAACCAACTGCTGTTTTCTTTGAAAATCCAGAATAGAAGAACAAATTGGTAAGAAAAAAATGCATCCCAATGGCATCAAGCAATTAGTTGGATGAGATGTAGCAACCAATGTGGAATAATTAATTCAGAATGCTCTTCTCTCTAAGTTGCAGTGACCCGTTGGGCAAACATCATTACCCGTCATCAGTGACAGATGTCTTCACATCTCACCAGTAGGGGCAATAGCTTGCAAAAATGTGGATTAGAAAAAAAGGCAGCTTAGTGAATTCTTGGAGGCATTGTGAATTACATCCGTTACTCAAAAGCAGTAACATAAGTGAACACATCATTAGTTAAACATTCTCTTTTGGCCTGTGACTTGGACTTTACAGAGCACATTTCTTGTCAAAACTAACAAATTATATATTCCGTTTGCTAACCATCAGTAACTTTTATAGTAAATAATTTGTAATAAAATATCATATTTCTATTATGAATAGCAAGCAGATGCAGTTATGCACTGCTCTGCAAAATTTTCTTGCTTATTTTATAGAGTTTTTTAAACCCATTGTAAATAAAACCTTGTGCTTCATTTAAACAGGCATGTGTAGTAATCTGTATGTATTTTATTAAGTTGTTAGTATAATACAGTCTTGCTTTCCAATATACTGTGTAACTATGTAATATGAGTTGATTTCCTATTTTTTAGTTGTATTCTTTCCCAGTCAAAGTAGATGTGTCATAAAATCTGTAAAAAAAAAAAAAAAATCAGGATTGTGTTACTAAAGATTAAAGTATTGGTTTATTTGAATATTTGCACTCCAGTGGGCCAGACAGTCAGTTATCAGCCTTGGACAAAGGCAGGAGATTGGTTAGCCTCCATAGGAGTCTTACAACCTCACACTGAGCTGATATTTCTGAATTAGAAAATACACTGAGCAACACTTTTTTGTTTTGTCCCTATTTATCATGAGCTGAACTTAAAGATCTACAACTTTTTCTATGCACACAAAAGGCCTATTTTCTCTCAAATATTGTTCGGAAATCTGTCTAAATCTGTGTTAGTGAACACTTCTCCTTTGCCAATATAATCCATCCACCTCACAGGTGTGGCATATCAAAGATGCTGATTAGACAGCATGGTTATTGCACAGGTGTACCTTAGGCTGGCCACACTAATAGACCTCTCTAAAATGTGCAGTTTTATCACAAAGAACAATGTCACAGATGTCGCAAGTTTTGAGGGAGTGTGCAATTGGCATGCTGACTGTCGGGAATGTCCACCAGAGCTGTTGCCCTTGAATTGAATGTTCATTTCTCTACCATAAGCCGTCTGCAAAGACGTTTCAGAGAATTTGGCAGTACATTCAACCGGCCTCACAACCACAGACCACGTGTAACCACACCAGCCCAGGACCTCCACATCCAGCATCTTCACTTCCAAGATCGTCTGAGACCAGTCACCCGGACAGCTGCTGCAACAATCAGTTTGCATAACCAAAGAATTTCTGCACAAACTGTCAGAAACCGTTTCAGAGAAGCTCATCTGCATGGTCGTCATCCTCAATGAGGTCTTTACCTGACTGCAGTTCATCAAAGTGACCAACTTGATTTGCAAATGCTTACATTTGATGGCACTTTAGAGAGGTGTTCTCTTCATGGATGAAACTCGGTTTTCCCTGTACAGGGCAGATGGCAGACAGCGTGTATGGCGTCATGTGGGTGAGATACTGCGATGATATTATGAGGCCCATTGTTGTGCCATTCATCCACAACCAGCACCTCATGTTGCAGCATGATAATGCATGGCCCTATGTTGCAAGGATCTGTACACAGTTCCTGGAAGCTGAAAACATCACTGGACATGTCACCCATTGAGCATGTTTGGGATGCTCTGGATCGGCGTATATGACAGCGTGTTCCAGTTTCTGCCAATATCCAGCAATTTCGCACAGCCATTGAAGAGGAATGGACCAACATTCCACAGGCCACAATCTACAACCTGATCAACTATGCGAAGATGTGCTGCACTGCGTGAGGCAAATGGTGGTCACACCAGATACTGACTTGTTTTCTGACCCCTCAGCCCCCCCCCCCCAATACAGTAAAACTGCACATTTTAGAGTGGCCTTTTATTGGGGCCAGCCTAAGGCACACCTGTGCAATTATCATGCTGTCTAATCAGCATTTTGATATTCCACACCTGTGAGGTGGATGGAGAAGTGCTCATTAGCACAGATTTAGACAGATTTGTGAACAATATTTAAGAGAAATATGCCTTTTGTGTACATAGAAAAAGATGTAGATCTTTAATTTTAGCTCATGATAAATGGGGGCAAACACGAAAGTGTTGCGTTTATAATTTTGCTCAGTGTACAACTAACTAACACTTCACACAGCAGTATATGAAAGATAAAGTTGCACTCTTAAGCCCTGTACACACAATCAGAAAATTGTGTGGAAAATACTGCTTTTGAAGCGATCGTACAATAATCGGATCGTTAGTACAGAGCTTTCAAGAGCCTATCATGACAATTCATCTGATATTTTCCATCCGGACATGATCAGACATGCAGGGAAAATGTTCTTGCACGATGCCCGATTGTACAATTTTCGTTTAACCAGTACAGTTGTTGTTCAAAAATGCAATACCAATACACTACAACACGTCACATCGCTTCTAATTTTTCATTCTGTCACACAATAATTTTTGTGACTAAAAGTAAACTCTTCTGATTTGATCTGCATGCAAAAAAAAATGGACGATCATTTTTCTGATAATCTCATGTGTGTACCAGGCAATACGTGTACACAGCAAAAAGACTGTTAGGAGTGCCCACCTTGCTCCCTCCACATAGCTCTCCTCAAGTGTTGGTTTCCAGACAATGCTTTCTCCTCTGATATTGGCTGATGGTGGCACTCAGGGGATATCCTTGTTGCTAGGCAGCAGGTCGGTACTGTCTGCTAGCCTTTTCTCCCTGATTGGCTAATGGCACTGTGGCACTTTGTTTAAACTTTATAAGCCCAGTGCTGTGAGCTTGCGATAACATTTGCTACCTGGCTCCTATATTCTTAGGCCCCTTTCACATGGCCAGTCCGTTCAGGTCCACCTGTCCGTTTTTTCAGGTGGACCTTAACGGACACTCCATGCACTTCTATAGAGCGATGGATATCAGTGGTGGCATGTCCGCTGACACCCACCGCTCTCCATTCTGCTCCTGTACCGTAAAGCCCGACGGATGGAAACCCTATTTTTTTCCATCAGTCTGGGGATAGGATCGGATGAAAATGGACAGACGGTCCGTTTCCATCTGATTTCACTTAGAGGAGAGCGGGGCTCTGACAGATCCGTCTCCACACAGTGATCGGAGACAGATCTGTCATCCGCTGGCTCAACCGGGGATCAATGGATCGATACCTGCTGAGCAAACCGGAGCCCGCACATGGATATGGCTGTGTAAAACCAGCCTTACCTGGCCTTACCTTGTTGCTCCTGTATACCTATACCCATTTATGAATTATCCTGTTGTTGACCCCTTGCCTGGATAATGGATTCATCTCTCATTGCTACCTTTTCTGATCCTCACTTTGATAATGATGTACTCCCTAATTTCTGCCTGCTCTGGTTCTTGCTTAGGTAACAGACTCTGCCTTTGCCGGAGAAATCCCCATGTTGAGGGCATGTGGTATGATATGGTTCAAGCGGGGCTGCATGCTCTTCCCCTTGCACCCTTTCCTGGTCAACTAGGCTGCATGGTTGAATTAAGTGTCTGTTATTGATTTTAAGGGTGAGCTCATGCATTTTCTTGTTTTTTTTTTTTTGCATGGAGTCACCCTTAAAGGGGTTGTAAAGTCAGAAGGTTTTTTATCTTCATGCATTCTATGCATGAAGATAAAAAGCCTTCTGTGTGCAGTAGCCCTCTCAGCCCCTTCCCTGAGCCCTTTTCTATCCAGAGATGTTGCAGGAGTGTCTCAGCTGAGACAGCAGTGTGGCGCCATTGGCTCCCACTGCTGCTAATCAAATGCAGCGAGACAATAAGGAGAGAGAGAGGGCAGGGCCGGGCCACGGCTCTGTGTCTGAATGGACACAAGAAGCTGCAGCTCGGCTCGGGTGCCCCCATAGCAAGCCACCTACTGTGGGAGCACTCAACAGGAGGGAGGGGCTAGGAGAGCTCAAGAGGGACTCAAAAAGAGAAGGATCCAGGCCACTCTGTAAAAAAAAAACACTGTACACAGCAGGTAAGTATAACATGTTTCTTATTTTTAACTAAAAAAAGATAATTTACAATCGCTTTCACCAATTCTCGCCCGGCCTATAGCAGATTGATGGCCGGGCAGGCACTCCTTCTTCTGGGTGGACATCATATGACATCCTCCTGGTCACACCGTTTGTGCACGCTCCCGGGGGTGATCCCTCGGACACAGCACATCACTGATCAGGTTAAAGAGCCAATCGCATTGGCTCTTTACCATGTGATCAGCTGTGTCCAATCACAGCTGATCCCATGTAAACAAATTCCAGATATTGGCATTTATTTTCCTCAACACTGTCAGTGTGTGAGGAAAGGAAATCTGATAACTGGCTTTCCTGCGGCAGACAACATTTATACCAACAATCAGTACTAGGGATGGTCCCGATGTTCGAGTCAAATGTAAGTTCGACTCGAACACGGGTGTTCGCCTGTTTGGCGAATCCCAAATATTAGTGCGCGTTCGCGGGAAATTTGAGCACCCCATAATGCATAGAAATTGTGGGGACATGCTGCCCGCTGATTGGCCAAAGCATGCACATGATCTGCCTGTTTTAGCCAATCACAGCGTGCTCTGCTGTGAGAGCCACGATTGGCTAAAAGGCAGGGTGCCTTTGGCCAATCATGGCTCAGGGGTCTCAGTCTATGCCCCACACTATATAAGGCTGCTTGTACAGCGGCCATATGTAGTGCTGTGAATGTGGAGAGAGACCTGAACATTTAGTTTAGTTAGTGGCGTTTAGGCAGTGTAGTATATAGATTTAGTGTAGAGAGTATATACAGGCAGTGCAGGCAGTGTAGTATATAGATCTAGTGTAGAGTATATACAGTCATTCAGTGTATAGTATAAAGAGTCAGTTCAGGCAGTGTAAGAATATATATATATACAGTAAGTTTACATACCCTGGAAGAATTGATGATTTCTTGGCCATTTTTCAGAGAATATGAATAACACAAAAACATTTCTTTCACTCATGGTTAGTGTTTGGCTGAAGCCATTTATTATCAATTAACTGTGTTTACTCTTTTTAACCACTTCCCGCCCGGCGCATTGACAAATGACGTCCGGGCGGGGGGTTCATTATCCTGACTGGACGTCTATTGACGTCCTCAGGATAATGCGCGATCGCGCGCCCCTGGGGGCGCGCATCGCGGCGATCGGTGGTGCCGTGGGTCAGTCTGACCCACCGCACTACCGACCGAGGTAAAAGGCTTCGATCCGAAGCCTTTTACCATGTGATCAGCCGTGACCAATCACGGCTGATCACAGTGTAAATAGGAAGAGCCGTTGATCGGCTTTTCCTCTGCTCAGGTCTGCAGACCTGAGCAGCGGAGAGCCGATCGGCTGCTCTTCTGACAGGGGGGGGCTGCGCTGAACGTTTATCAGCGCAGCCACCCTCAGGATCACCCCACTGGACCACCAGGGAGCCGGATCAAGACCCCA
>BLSH010305606.1:562510-588266 GCA_018402905.1 Glandirana rugosa | reverse complement strand
AAAAAAACCTTATACATATTATCGTTTTTCATTTTTTATAACAAAAAAAAAAAAGTTTTAACAGTGAAAAAAAAAACAAATACCGCGTTTTTTATTTTTGCGTCTCCATTAGTTTATGATGGTTTTCTTTCGACAAACACCCTTTTTTTCCTACAGTTAAAACAAACCCATGTTAAAACGTACTGTCGTGTTAACAGTCAATTTTGCTGCGTCACGACTTAGCGTTTTTCACGAGACCAGTCCTTCCCCCATTTAGGAAGGCCCCGACTTCACCAATTTTGTACAAGATTTGATGAACTAATTTGGTAAACATCTGGTGGGTGGCGTAACCCGGAAGGATTTACCCCCTTCCTGACCAGAGCACTTTTTGCGATTCAGCACTGCGTCGTTTTAACTGACAATTGTGCTGTCATGCAAAATTGTACCCAAACAAAATTGACATCCTTTTTTTCCCACAAACAGCTTTCTTTTGGTAGTATTTGATTACCTCTGCGTTTTTATTTTTTGCGCCATAAACAAAAAAAAAAGTGACAATTTTGAAAAAAAAAAAACAATATTTTTTACTTTTTGCTATTATACATATTCCAAAAAAAATTATAAAAAAAACAAATGCATTTATCAGTTTAGGCCAAAATGTATTCTTCTACATATTTTTGGTAAAAATAAAAAAATGCAAAAAGCGTTTATTGATTGGTTTGCACAAAAGTTATCACATCTACAAACTATGAGAATTAATTTATGGTGTTTTTATTATTTTTCTTTTTTTACTGGTAATGGTGGCGAACTGCGATTTTTATCAGGGCTGTGATATTGTGGCGGACAGATCGGACACTTTTAACACTTTTTTGGGACATTTATACAATGATCAGAACTAAAAATAGCCACTGATTACTGCATAAATGTCACTGGCAGGGAAGGGGTTAACCTGCAGGGGGCAATCGAGGGGTTAACTGTGTTCCCTCAGCGTGTTCTAACTGTGTGGGGGCTGGCAGGGACATGACAGATCTAACTGATCCCGATAACAGGGATCAGTAGATCACTGTCATGCCGCCTGACAGAACAGGGAACCACCATGTTTACATCGGCGGTTCCCCATTCTTCCTCTGTATTAGATGATCGCGGGTCACTGGCAGACATCGAGTCTGACAGACCCACAGCCACACCCAGGGAGCATGCGGGGGGCACTAGCATGTGCCGCCAGCACTGCGCACCCGCCCTCTAGATGTGGCTGCGCAAATTGCCTTTTATAGACGGCGATTCACACTCTGCTGCCACACTGCAGCAGTAAATGTACGTGATGTGGTCCGGAAGCGGTTAAATACTGCCATCCTCTTTGTCTCCTGGATATTTAGACATAGGGTCCCATTTTATTTATGTTCTTATAGGATTGACTATAAAAAGCATTTTTTTTTTTTTTTATCCAGCTCCTTCATTATGTAATTTTTACACATTTAAATATTAAGGTGTATGTAAAGGCATATTTATAGTTTTGCAGTTAGGGAAGGGTTAGTCGTTTTTCAAGATTTTATTGTTGTCTGTGCCATGGCTGGGCAGATGAACCCCTCTATTTTTCCTGGTGACAACTGATACTAAGACAAAATTGATGGGTAATCCAAATAGATTACATTGTCATCAGATCAAGAGGTGAGAAAAAAATCCACCAATGGGGACAGCTGTTCTTTGAATAACACTTTAAGAGGGGAATTATGTTTACTCCATAAAGATTTTCTGCCATTTCCTGTTGCATCTCTGGGGCTGGAAGTGAAGGGAAATCTCCTTCAACCGGTTAAGTTGAAAGTACTTTTTACTTTTAAGGTCCAATTTAAGTTTGATCACTTTTATTAAGTTTCCTGCGATTTGGCTATATTGCACACATATCATTAGCTGGTCCACTGTTTTCTAAGTAGGGCCAGTATAATCTTATAGAACAAGTCACTCATGTGCCTAAGTGAGGCAAGGAAATGCAATGCACAGTGACTGCTAATTAACACCGTTTCAAAAATATCTGTAAGTGACGTACAGAAACTGATGGGGTGAGCAAGAAGACAGCTGGAAACTGGCTTCATCATCGACTCTCAAGCTTCACTTGCATTAATCTTTCTGAGGAGGGAATTGGAATGTTTTCACGTTTGCACACATGAAACATATATCAGTAGATATTCTTTGCAGAGCCAGCGGCACTAAGGAAAAAAAGCCTCTTTGTGCATGAAATGATGTTTTCTGGAGGATCCTTGAGCAGTACTTGTAAGCAAGACCAACATAGTTTCTACAGTTTAAATTAAGGACGTAAAAATAAATCCATTAGAGAAGCAGTTTCCAAAGCGTAAAACATGTACCACTGGTAATATTTGCCCTTGGTGGTACTAAGCAATGTTGCATTTTTTTTCCTTTAGGATAGCTACCCTGTGTTAAAATAAGGTCACTTTAGTTACTGCTTTGAGCTATAGGATTGATTATTTAAAGGGAAGCTATGGCATACCTTTAGTAATACATATTCCGATCTTCAAATGTATTATCTCTAAAAGTCATTTTTTTGCTACTTTTTCAATTTTAGTTGCTTGATGTTTTATATTTTGACCACTGCATTTCAGATACAAATTATCAAGCACTGCCCCTAACAGAGAAAGTCATTAACATTCCCTATTCGATAAGTGTTGAGATAATCTCTTAAAGCCCCACTCCCGACACATGTTTTATTTCATTTTGGATAGAGTGTGGAAAGAATAGAACCTCTGTCGGATCTTTATTGCCATTTGTCAACCCTCATGGGGTGATTTCCCCAATGAGAATTTATTTTGGCAATAATCGGTAAAAAAATAGTAACATTGCACACCAACATCCTAGTTATTGTTACAAAAAAATCTGATTTGTCAATGGGATTTTTAAAGCATCAATATATATTTAAAACACAAGCAACAATTTAAAATAATCATAATATGTCAACAAAGCTGTTATGAATAAATTACATTCATAACATCTGCGATTCCTATAGTGATGCTGTGATTGGTCCACAGCTATCATATGGTACCTGAGCCAATCCCAGCACCCTGTATCATGTAATAGCTGTGGGCCAATCATAGTACAATAGTAATCACAGCTGTTATGAATGTAATGCATTCATGACAGTTCAAAACATTGCTGTTACAGTGATTACAACTTTAATAACAATCAAAGTTAAAAAAAATCTCTGATCACCCCATTCCCCCAGAGTAGTACAGTGTTACTATGGTTACTTTGAACTACACTGATGAAAGTATTTAAAAAATATGAAAAAAAAGAAAAAAGTTAAAGAAAGAAAAAAAGGTAAAAAAATGTAATTAAAAATTATGTATTTTTTTTTTTAACATGCAGTCACCAGTCAATATCCCTGACCATTGCCACACCAGACATATGATGATGCTGCACTGCACTGGTGACAGTATGTAAAAAAAAACACAACTTCAAAAAATTTGCCATGCCTCTTATTAAATACCGCAGACTTTCTACTTTCCAAAAAGGGGTCATATGGGGGGGGGGGGGGTATTTGTAATGTTCTTGTATTTTAAGGGCCTCAATAATTGAGATTGGTCATCAGTACATCAGGATTGATCAATTTTCAAATATATATATACCATAGTTTGTAGACTATATAACTTTCACACAAACCATTTAATATCCACTTATTGGGATTTTTTACCAAAGTCATGTAGTAAATTACATTTTGGCCTACATTTATGACTTTGACTTTATTGGATATGTTCTATGACAACGTAGAAAACATTTTTTTTTAATTTTCAGTATTTTTTCGTTGATTTAGCAAACAATAAAAAAACCCAGTACTGATCAAATACCACCAAAAGAAAGCTCTGTTTGTGTGAAAAACATTATACAGTACAGTATTGCATGTTTGCGTATGTCAGTTAATGTAGTACAGTGCTGAATAGCAGACAAATGGCCTGGGTAAAATCTTCTGGAGGTCAAGTGGTTAAAGAAAGCCTATTGCTTTCAATTAGGTCAGCCCTGATTAACAGACTTAAGCCTCGTACACACAGGACGACGATCGTACGTACAATCGTCTCAAAACGTATGTTGACTGTTGTATCTAGCATACTGACTGCACTACACGATCGTACGACCACAGAAAGAACATTCAAGTGCATGTAATTAGCATCCAGCCGTTCCTGACTTTGGAGCATGCGTGTTTTGCACAATACAACCTGTTGTACCAACGGCTCTGTACACACAATACAACGGTACGACCAAGTTTTCTAGTCTGCTCATACAACTCCCCTTGTACGACCGTCGTATGTCGGCTCCTCTAATTGCGCATAGGAACAATTGATTTCACATACAACGGTCGTTCGTACGACCTGTTGTATACGATCGTCGTCCCGTGTGTACAAGGCTTTACAGTGAGAGAAAATAACAAAGAAGCAAAGTCAGGCTGAGTTCACACTGGAATCTGCAGTGGCTCCCAGCAGGGGTTCGGTGTGTGCTGGTTCACAGTTTCAGGTCCGATTTCAGCCCGAATTTTGGGCTGAATTTGGTCCTGAAACGGTCCAAAAGACGCACAGGGTCTTTGTGTAAACCGCACCGGATCCGCTGCGGAGATGTGTGAACGGGCTCCATAGAGAGCTGGTCACAATCTCCTGCTATGCAAATTGGATGCGGGGAAACCCACATCCAATTTGCATAGGTGTGAACCCAGCCTCTATGTACAACAGTACTTCTAAGCAGAAAGTGCCATCTGCTTATGTAACACAGAAATATGTGTGCGTCCATGCCTATATACAAATGTTCACAAAGAAAAGTTTTTAAGACAATAACCATAAATAGGGGCAGTACAGAGGCTAGATATTGGGGCAGCACAGTGGCTAAGTGGTTAGTACTTCTGCCAAGCAGCACTAGGGTCGCCAGTTCGAATCTCGACCAGAACACTACCTGCCTGGAGTTTGCAGTGTTCTCCCTGTGCCTGCTAGAGTTTCCTCCGGGTCCCCCAGTTTTCTCCCACACTCAAAAGACATGCAGGTAGGTTCATTGGATCCCATCTAAACTGGTCCTAGTAAGTGTATGTTTGAATGTGAATTAGGGACCTTAGATTGTAAGCTTCTTGAGGGCAGGGACTGATGTGAATATAAAATATATATGTCAAGCGCTGCGTAAATTGACGGCGCTATTTAAGTACCTGTACTAAATAAATATTTAAACATTAAGGGTGCACTCACACCTGTGAATGCATTCAAAGCCGATTATATCCACTTGCACAGTATATTTACTGCGGCAGTGTGGACATGTACCATGAATCGGCGTAAATAAACAGTGATTTGCGGAGTGGCTGCCTGGGGGCGCGAGTGCGTGCCACACTCCGGAGGAGTGTGCCCACGGCTCGGGCGGACCTGATGTCCGCCGGCGAGCCGCGATGAGCTGACAGAGCCAAAGAACAGGGAACCGCCCATGTAAACATGGTGGTTCCCCATTCTGACAGTGGGGACATAAGAGCTCTACTGATCCCTGTCACTGGGATCAGTTAGATCTCTTATGCTCCTGACAGCCCAGCCCCCATACAGTTAGAATATGCCTAGGGAACACAGTTAACCCCTAGATCTCCCCCTGCAGGTTAACCCCTTCACTGCCAATGGCATTTACACAGTAATCAGTGCATTTTTATAGCACTGATCGCTGTATAAATGGCAATGGTCCCAAAAAAGTGTCAAAATGGTCCGCCCCAATATCCCAGTACCGCTAAAAATTGCAGATCGCCGCCATTACTAGTAAAAAATAAAAAATAAATAAAAACCCCATAAATGAATTCTCATCATCCATTAACATGGCAACTTTTGTGCAAACCAATCAATAAATGACAATTGCAATTGCAAATGTTTTTTTATATATTTTTTTGGATTTGTATTTTAGCAAAAAGTAAGAAATATTGTTTTTTTTGCAAAATTGTTGCTCTTTTTTTGTTTATAGCTGTAATTATAAATGACACAGAGGGGATCAAATACCACCAAAAGAAAGCTCTATATGTGGGAAAAAAAGGATGCAAATTTTGTTTGAGTACAACGTCGCACGACCGCGCAGTTGTCAGTTAAAGCAACGCAATGCTGAATTGCAAAAAGTGCTCTGGTCCTAATGTGGGAAATCCTTCTGGGGCTGAAGTGGATATATGAGAACCCAATGGTGATCCCAGTACTGAGCCATGGGAAGCAGCCCCATTGAAAGCAATAGGAGTCTGCTGGCTCCAACAGCTTATTGAGGCCACTAGCTTGTAATCATGCAGGGATCACATTCTAATGATCAGCCCTGGATGCAGTGATCCCTGCATGAGTGATTACGTGTGAGTGGCCTCAATAAGCTGATGGAGTAAGCAGCCTCCCATTGCTTACTATGGGGCTGTCTCCTGCAGCTCATCACCGGGAACCCCCACTGGGGTTCTCCCATGTAATCGGTGTTGTGTGCATTAACAGGTGTGAATGCACATTAACACTAACTGATACAGTAAAATGAGTTTTATTAAACTAAACACATTCTTATACTGTATATCATGTATTACAAGTATCAGACTCCCTCTCCCTGCTTCATTGGTCTAATTAGGAGCACCCACGTAACTTGGACATGTAGCTTAGACCTTGGGCCACAACGAATGGTGAAACAGCAGGCCAGTAAGACTGTTTACTTATATCTACAGACAGCTGAACATAATATTGCGTTTGCACATGAAACAGCAGTGTCCAATATGTGCTGATTTCACAGGGACTATGTCAGATAATAAAAGCTCTTGTAACAGTTAAATGGTCGTTAATGCAGTTAATGCCCATTTCTGCAAAGGGTCCCTGTTAGGTGTTGAACTCATGTTGATCAATTGGTGTTGCATCAAAAAAGGAAATTCATTCAGTGTAGTCAGACGGAGAGAATCGTGCCACAGGGAGCAGCAGGTGTGTACAGACTAGAGATGACTTCTGGCTGCAGCAGGGGGTGATACATTCAGAAGTGATATTATTACTGCAGCTGATTTTGACAGCTTCCCGCTCAGGCTGGTTGTTAGCCAGTAGCCATAAGCTTCCTAGGAAACAGTGACGCATCCCTGCTTGACCCATTCAGCTGTCAGACTACATAGTATAAACTATAGAAAAATAGGAAGGCAAAACCGCACTCCACAAAAGTCAATCTGTAGAGCTCCATCACTATGGCTGACTTCCAAACACAGCCCCCATCCTAGGCCAAGCCCCACTGATGCATTTCACCCCAGACTGAGCTTATTCCTAGAGAATAAGCCTATTTGGGATAAAACGTATCAGATGGGTCTAAAAGTTTACGTTAAAACCAAGGGTTTAGTTTGCACACATTTGCAAATACAGCATGTGTGTAAGTTGCAGGGCCACTTCACAGCACCCTAATTTACTGCAATCCTAGCTCTATAAATTTTGAGAATCTCCAAAGTTGGAGCATATATATAATAATAGATAAATTAAGGGCAGGTTTGCCTGGAGGGAGCCCACACCTCCTCAACCACTTCAGCCCCGGAAGAATTTCCCACTTTAGGACCAGAGCACTTTTTGCAATTTGGCGCTGCGTCGCTTTAACTGACAATTGCGCGGTCGTGCGACGTTGTACCCAAACTAAATTTGCGTCCTTTTTTTTCCCACAAATAGAGTTTTCTTTTGGTGGTATTTGATCGCCTCTGCGTCTTATCGCCGCTATAAACAAAAGAAGAGCGACCATTTTGCAAAAAAAACCCACATTTCTTACTTTTTGCTAAAATTCAAATCCAAAAAAAAATATAAAAAAACATTTTTTTTCACCGTTTTTGGCCGATTTATATAATTCCTCATATTTGCGATAAAAAAAATTGCAATCGGCGTTTATTGATTGGTTTGCGCAAAAGTGGCCGCGTTTACGCATGGTGAGAATTCATTTCTGGGGTTTTTATTTTTTACTAGTAATGGCAGCGATCTGCGACTTTTAGCGGTAATGCGATATTGGGGCAGACATGTCGGAACATTTTTGACACTTTTTTGGGACCAATGACATTTATTCAGCGATCAGAAATTTAAATGTCCACTGATTACTGTATAAATGTCATTGGCAGTGAAGGGGTTAACCTGCAGGGGGAGAGCTAGGGGTTAATCGTGTTCCCTGGGTGTGTTCTTACTGTGGGGGGACTGGGCTAACATGGGCATGAGAGATTTAACTGATCCCAGTGACAGGGATCAGTAGATCTCTCATGCCCCACTGACAGGGCGGGGAACCGCTGTGTTTACATCGGCGGTTCCCCGTTCTTTCCCTGTAGCCGCTCATCGCGGCTCGCCGGCGGACATCGGGTCCGCCTGAGCCGCGGGCACACTCCCCAGGAGTGTGGCGGGTGCGCTTGCGCACCCCCTGGTGGCCAAATGCAGATCACCCCTTATTTACGGCGATTCGCGCAGGGCTCCCCGACTGCCGCCGTGAAAAGACGGCGCGCGGTGGGGAACCTGTTAAAGGTATAGGAACACGCTGGACACCCAGCAATAGCACAATGGCAGAAAAGGTATCTAGTGCATCCCCGCACCAATTCACCAATACATACATAATAATGGATAAAGTAAGGGCAGGTATGCATGGAGGGAGCCCAGGCATACGTGGCACACACCTGTTAGAGAGGACAATTCAATTTGTTCCAGGCAGGTTGATAAGTAAGCTGGAAATTTTTCTTTGTTGTTTTTTGTCTTCACATTTCCTGCCTACACATCCTTTTTCTGAGAGGCACAGCACACTGGAGATTGGAGTGTGGGCAGGCAGACATAGAGGAGTAGGGAGGAGCACATTGAGACCTCTCTCCTCTCTCATCCATGCAGGGGAGACTCTGTGCTGTTTCTGGGCAGTGTGAGAGTGAGTGTCACAGACACTTAGCTTAGACAACT
This sequence comes from Glandirana rugosa, assembly GCA_018402905.1. Taxonomy (NCBI): domain Eukaryota; kingdom Metazoa; phylum Chordata; class Amphibia; order Anura; family Ranidae; genus Glandirana; species Glandirana rugosa. The sequence goes on along the minus strand of BLSH010305606.1, from coordinate 579,387 downwards.
GCATCCAGCATCCACAGATGGTTGGCAACCCTGGTGACACCTAGCCTATGCACATGCCTACACACTTGGCGGTTGTGGTATTTGGTTACTTGGGGAGCCAGCCACAGTCTGGTCTGAATAATGTGTTTGGGTTTCAGTTGGTCTGATGGTTTGGCAACCCCAATGGTAATGGTGTACACAGTGTGCAGAAATGTAACTGTTTTCATATGGTCCAGAATATTTTGTAGACCAAAAATCTTCAAGGATAATTTAATCATATACACTCTTGACCACTAGCATGAGGAAGAGTGTGCAATCCTCATTAATAAAGAAATTCTTTATTCTGCGGTCTATTCATTGTGCAGGTACCACATTGTAAACATGCCTCACTAACTCCTATGTAGGAAAAAAAAACTTTTTTCCAGGCTTCTGTATCCTTTCGTGTAAGTGTAAGTCTTCAGGTTTGTCTAATGGCTGGCTACATTAAACAGCCTGTGCCTCTTCTAATAATATCAGTATATGGGAAAAATACACTTGTGGTCCTTATGCACATGCAGTGAGGCAGTTACTCATAAATCCTTATTAGTTAGCTCAGTAGACATTGTCGGCAGGCTCAGTCAAGTGTGATTAATTGAAAAAAAAAACAATATTGTAATTATTGCATATTAAAAATAGCACAGTCTTGTTAATGCTTGTGAATTATTAAATGTTTTATTAAAGGTGGAAAAATAAAGTGTGGCTTTTGTTATAAAAGCATTCAGCTGAACTCACATGATCAAGAACTTGATTAGTTCTATTAAAGGCCAAAAGTTTCTTGAGAGTAGATCAAAGAGTAAATCCTCGCTGGTAGAAATGGACAGACATTTTCAAATTCAGTCCACTGCTTGATTGGAACCTCAGTCTACCCAGTATCCCTAGTAAGTCTCTAACATTTTGTCCCAGTGACAACAGCTTCATCAGGCAGGAATGGAAGGGAAAATCTTAATTGGGACATTGACAGAAATATAAATCAGAAAGAGGTTCTAGCTTTCCTCTACTTAAAGGGGTACTAAAGGCAAAGTGCAAAAAAATAACATTAATGATGCAGTCTATTAGTAGCATTACACAGCAATGTTTGCTTTTCTGTGCCCCCCCCCCCCCATAACATTGTATTTTTTCACCCGTTGACCTGCTGTTATTTTTCAACTACCTTTAACAAACCTACTTGTGCACCAAATAGGTTATAGGGTTGAGACCTTTTAACATTGACAATGCTTATAATCATCAGCTTTTATTCATTTGGTTAAAACCTTTATCCAAAAAAGAAAAAAAAAATCTGTAACTGCTTAAAACATGTTAGTTGGAGTTAGAATATAATGTGTTAATCACTTATGTAAGGTTCACCTAAATCTACTAGTCCATCTAACAGTGTTACTGCCCAAGGGTACCTCTGTTGCTCCTTCATAGAGGAGGCACCATAAATAGAGTTGAGCGAACCTGAACTGTAAAGTGTTGTAAAGTTCCCGACTTTACCGGACTTTAGGGTGTCCTCGTCCCGAACCCGGACATTTGAGAAAAAGTCCGGGTTCGGGTATTTTTTTGCGCCTGTTGAATAGCTGCAGGGCAGCCAATCAACAAGCGTTTCACTCGTTTGCCCTTAGAAGCCATCACAGCCATGCCTACTAATGGCATGGCTGTGATTTTCCAGTGCATCATGTGACTCAGCCTCTATATAAGCTGGAGTCACGTAGTGCTGCATGTCACATCATCTTATACTAGTGTAGGGAGAGGATCCTGCTGCTGCTGTGAGGGACAGATTAGCTTTAGAAAATCATCTCATACTAGTGTAGGTAGAGGATGCTGCTGCTGCTGTGAGGGACAGATTAGCTTTAGAAAATCTGTTAAAAACAGCGATTTATTGGTGGGTGGGTGCTAGAGGAGATTTTTGTTTGCTAGAGTACATTTTGTTTGCTAAGCAAAGTGCCTCATATAAAACCTAAGCAATTTTTCTGTTTGTTAGGTGGGCGTTTGCAGCCATTTTTGCAAGTGCATTGCACTTGCAACTGCTTGTGTGTCAGGGACACTACTTTAATCGTGTTCTGTTAGTTCAGTTGGCAACATTTTGGCATATTTAAATACTGATTTTACATTGCGTTTAGACAAATTCAAATTTTTTTTTTTGGGCAAAATATTACATTTGCGGCCAGCGGGGCATTTTTTGCACAAAATTAAAAAGTGCATCTACATTGCTGGTTTAACCACTTTAAGACCGAGCCTCTTTTTGGAGTTCGGTGGTTTTCAGTTAAAAACAGGTTTTTTTGCTATAAAATTACTTAGAACCCCCAAACATTATATATTTTTTTCTAAGACCCTAGAGAATAAAATGGCGGCCATTGCAAAACTTTATGTCACACCGTATTTGCGCAGCGGTCTTACAAGCGCAATTTTTTTTAAAAAAATTCAGTTTTTTTAGTTAAAAAATAAGACAACAGTTAAGTTAGGTCAATTTTTTTCCACATTGTGAAAGATAATGTTACGCCGAGTAAAATGATACCCAACATGTTATGCTTCAAAATTGCGTCCGATCGCGGAATGGCGACAAACTATGCACCATAAAAATCTCCATTGGCGACGTTTAAAAAATTCTACAGGTTAGCATTTTTGCGTTACAGAGGAGGTCTAGGGCTAGAATTATTGCTCTCGCTCTAACGATCGCGGCGATACCTCACATGTGTGGTTTGCACACCGTTTTCATATGTGGGCGGGACTTAGTATGAGTTCGCTTCTGCGCGCGAGCTCGCAAGGATGGTGCGCTTTAAATTTTTTTTTTTTTTTAATTATATATTTTACTTTTTAATTTTTATTTTTACAACTTTCTTTTTTTAAAAAAACATTTTTGATTACTTTTTTTCCTATTACAAGAAATGTAAACATTCCTTGTAATAGAAAAAAGCATGCCAGGACCTCCAAAATATGAGATCCGGGGTCAAAAAGACCTCGGATCTCATTTTTAGACTTAAATGCATAAAAAAAGAAAAAAAAAATTTTGAAAAAAATGGCAGGGGAAAAAAAAAAATGTCCCCCGAGCATTGGGCGGAAGAGACTTGTGACTTAGCTTCCGCCCAGCCTTGTTATGGAGCCGGGTGAGCGGCTTCAGCCACTCACTCGGCACATGGACACTGGGGGGAAAGGACCCGATCATCTCCGCCGGGTCCGGTAAGCGGCGGAGATGACCGGAAAGCGGCGGGAGGGGGGGGGGCACCTCTTCCGCCGCTGATAAAAGTGATCTCGCGGCGAATCCGCCGCTAAGACCACTTTTATCTTGCAGGGAATCGCCTGCAGAAAAAATAGATACTGGGGTTATGGTAGCTATCTGCTACCATAACAACGGTATTCCACTTCAAAGTACCGGTGTCAAACGACGTACGGCGGTCCGGAAGTGGTTAAAAAAAAATATTCTAAATACTACATTTGCGGCCAGCACTGCATTTCTTGCACAAAAATAAAAAGTGTGTCTACATTGCTGGTTTAAAAAAAAAAAAAATAGTGCTACATAGTACATTTGCACCTTGCTGTGCATTTCTTGCACAAAATGAAAAAGTGTGTCAACATTGCCAGTTTAAAAGATAATATAAATTTGTGCTAAATAGTACATTTGCATCCATAATGAGGAGAGCGTCAAATAAGGGACGTGGTCGTGGTGCTGCTGGTGTTGGTGAAGCTCCTGTTGCAAGGAGAGGACGTGGTCGATCTGTGCCAGCTACATGCAGAAGTGAAACACTTTCCTCAGGTGCGAGTAGCCGACAGAACCTTCAATGTTATATGGTAGGCCCGAATGCCACTCAACGAATGGTGAGGCCAGAACAAGTGCAGACAATAGTAGATCGGTTGGTTGACAATGCCTCCAGTTCCTTCACATTGTCTCCCACCCGGTCCCTTACTGAAAGCTCAGAGTTGGCACCTGAACCCCATGGCCATCTGTCTTTCACCTCAACCCCTTGTAAATCAGCCAAGCAGTCTGAGCCCCAAGTCATGCAGCAGTCTCTTATGCTGGTAGACGCGCTGCTGAGGGTATTCCCAAATGACACCGGGGCTCAGTGGAAGCACAAGGCAAAGGCAGAGGAGGAAGAAGAGGTCACCAACGCAGCTGTGGCACCGCCAGCACCTCAGAAGGCAGGGTTAGCATGGCTGAAATGTGGAAAATCTTTGTCAGCAGCACGTCCCAACAAAGAGCACCACCAGCTGATAGGTAACGTCTTAGCAGGAGGCAGCATTTCAGCAACATGGTGGAACAGTATGTGTGCACACGCCTACACATACTGACTGATGGGTCTGCCCCATTTTACTTCTGGGTCTCCAAATTGGGCACATGGCCTGAGCTTGCCCTTTATGCCTTGGAGGTGCTGGCCTGCCCTGCAGCCAGTATATAGTCTGAACGTGTGTTTAGCACAACAGGGGGCATTATCACAGACAAGCGCAGCCGCCTGTCCACAGCCAACATGGACAAGCTAACGTTTATTAAAATGAACCAAGCATGGATCCCACAAGACTTGTCTGTACCTTGTGCAGAATAGACATTTATACCGGCCTCACACAGCCATTGGTATACTTAAGTGAACTTATTCTTTTTTTTTTTTTTTTTTTTTTTATAAAACATAAGTCTTTATTGGAATTTGTAACAGGAGAAACATGAAAAATAAACCATGGTACATTTTATATGGAAAAAATGAACCCGTGCTAGAACATCTCTGGGTTTGTCTGCAGATAGTGAATCTTTTTTGATTTTAAGTTATTTCCCTATCCACATTTGTTTGCAGGGCACTTGTCCTACTCTTACCCCATTTTTCTTCCTTTTGCAGCCCTCTAGCCCTTTCCAGGACTTCTTTAGAGCCATTTTAGTGCCAAAAGTTCGGGTCACCGTTGAGTTCACAGGGGTTCGGGGTCAAGGTCGGGGCTGAACTCGAACTTTTTTGCGAAGTTCGGCCGAACCCGAACATCCAGGTGTCCGCTCAACTCTAACCATAAGTCAAGAAGCGTGATCTTAGCTGGAACACTAGGCAAAAATAAAACAGAAAACAAATGCAGCCACCACATCTACAGATTGGCAAGATGCAACATGTTACATTTTTGTTTTTTAGTTTAGATATTCTCTAACACAAAAAAATGTCTTTATTTCTATGTTAATATTGAAGCATTCCCTTCACTTCCTATCTGGTTAACCACTTCAGCCCTGGAAGGATTTACCCACTTCCTGACCAGGCCATTTTTTGTGATATGGCACTGCGTCGCTTTAACTGACAATTGCGCGGTTGTGCGACGTTGTACCGAAACAAAATGGACGTCCTTTTTTTCCCACAAATAGAGCTTTCTTTTGGTGGTATTTTATCACTTCTGCGGTTTTTATTTTTTGCGCTATAAACAAAAAAAGAGCGATAATTTTGAAAAAAAAAACAAAACTTTTTTTTACTTTCTGCTATAATACATATCCAAAATGATCAAGTCCGCCAGACCCCCTGGCAAGCTCCCGCGGTGCGCGCCCGCTATACCACATGCACGAACCGACGTACAGGTACAGCGGTTTGCGCTAGCCGACCAACTTGCCGCAGTATATCTGCGTGAGCTGGTCTGCAAGTGGTTAAACATTGTCAGCAAAGCAGAAATGGAGGGGATATCCCTCTAATGGATTCATGGATAGCAGTAAAAACCCTACAGGTGCTCAACTCTTCCCCAATCTATCCAAAAGTATGAAAGTATAAACTTTCTGCTTTTAACACAAAGTACAATATTTTCTCGATAACATTAGTAGCTCATGATAGATGATTCGTTCTTGTCTCCTGCAATTTCTCTTAAAGTATAATTATAGAAAATACTTACTTTTCAGTTTTGAAAGAGCGAGGAAGAACTCCCCCCAGATTTTTACTGAAATCTAGGGCTCTGTTAGAATGAGTTACCCTCACTTCCTATCCTGCTAACAACATTTTACAGCAAGGTTTAACAACCTGATTTAACACAACCAGGAAAAGACAACATATATATGGCAACTCACTGGACTATATTAAATTGTTACTTTATTGATTATCAATAATAATTAGAAAATACAAATCCATATATTAAAATTGGTGCCACACACAACAAACACACCTAAAATCACACATACACACCTCTCTCTCATAACAAATAACACTCCCCTGTATTATGCAAAAATCTCTAACATATATATATATATATATATATATATATATATATATATATATATATGGTAGGGCTGGTGATCCTAATGATAGATGGGATTAAATTCTGGTCACAAATGAGTTCTTATGCATGTAAGTGACAGTTTATAGCACCCAGCTAAGGATAGCTTATCTGTCAAGCAGCACAGTTGAAGTTCCAGGATTGATCCAAGATATGTGGTGAAATGATGAGCAAATCCTCAGTTAGCTTGTGAATCAAGGTATAATGTGGTTCAAAGAAAGGTCAAGGTTCATTGACTGCATACAGTTACTGTATGTCAGCTTTGCAGATATATAGGCATATAGCCAGAGCAATAATGAATCAGCCAAAAGATATGTGTGAACATGGATATCACCTCCCTCACACACCAATCATGTTCCAGGTTGCACAAAGTGAGTATATTCCATCACCAACTTGGAAATAAATCCTCAATGTCTTAAATGTCCATGTATATCACAGAGACCAGATTATCATGAAGTGTTCCATAAGGTGTATGCATGGTATACTTATCAGTCCAGATGTCTCTGAAGTACTTAAAAATCCAGATGTCTCTGAAGATACTTATCAGTCCAGATATCTTTGAAGATATAAGACCAGAATTGCCATTTCAGGGAGATTCCTGCTTGGATGTTGAAGTCCCAAATCACAAAGATGGGGGTCACCAATGCTCCAGGGGAGAGGGTGAATGTGGAATGTGAAATTCTGACTGTTTTTGCCAGACCCAAGCCGGCTGCTTCAGACATTTTACTAGACAGACATTAAGGGGAGCCTTCCAACTAGAAATAAAAACTATTTTTTTATTTTTAGCAAAGCCTCTTTCAAATTTTTGTTCAAATTTTTTTCCCTGCCTGTACTTGCCTGGTGAAACTACTGTCGACAAGACGGGAAATAAGAGGAAATCTCTAAATAAAAAGTGTTTTTATTTCTGTCTGTGTTGCTGTTGGAAGGTTCCCTTCACTTCCCGTCTGGTAAATTGTCAGAAGGTCAGGAAGAGAGAAGAAATTTCCCTAGCGTAGCCCCATATAGCAGCAAAAACCAGATAGGAATCTAAATGTACCCACTCCAACCAAACTAGAAAACAAGTTTTATACTTAACATAACTTTTAAAGCTAACGCTTAAATGTACAGTATATACTATGTTCAATACATGGTACAGCAGCAATCCAACCTTTAAGAAAAAAAAAGATGCATGCAATGTTATACATTATTATTACATAAACTATAGCTTTGTGATACAAAGTGATTTTGACTTAATACTATGCATACAACACATCAAACAGTCATTGTACATGTGAAAAGATAAAGCTATAATTAAATGCCTGAACCTACTCTATGCTATATCCCTAAAGCCTTCATTATATTCCCCAGTGGGGGGGATAGTCACATGCCTCAACAGCATAACACAGAGCACAGATTGTGCCCCCGTGCTAGTGAGAAAGCGCGTTCTAGCCATACCTGTTTTCCGTTTCTATCGCTGTTTTCTTCCATGTTTTGCTGATCGCCTAAAGCACTGCCAGTTTTAGATTCCAAATGAGCCACCTGAGATAATTAATGAGCGTCTTTTTTTTGTTTCTACCTATATACAGCTACGTTGCTCATGCATGCAAACTCTCTGCTTGAGTTCCTGTTATTGTCAAATGATTCTAGATTCAGCAGTTGCTGTAATTTGTTAGCCAGTGAGTGTCATATTAAATGCTGCATTGTAAAATATTTATTATGAGCAGCGTTGTATAAAGAGATTAATAGCAGGGAAGTGTTTTCTGGAGAAAAAAAAAATAAGGCAACAAAACAAGGAAAAAATATTCACTCGAAACCTAGTGTGGCATATCATATTGATTTCAGAAGGAACACTGTTTGTCCAAGGTTGCTTTTGTAAAGTACTGCTCTATAAAGCTCAGGTATGGGGCCATATATTTTGTGCTATTTGCTGCACTGTCACTGTGACCTTGTTCAAATACCTAATCTAAAATGTATTCCAAACATTACATGAGTGACTGCTCCCCAGTTCAAATTAAAATCCAAACCACTTGCTCATTGTCTTGGCTGGAGCAGATTTGCTGTTGTCGCTTGATAAATCCCCTAGATGGCAGTGCAGATTGTAATTAGAGTGATAACGGTAAGCTTTGTTTATCAGATAAACACTTCTTCAAATGCCACTGCGGTATTTTATATATTTGCTGGAACAGTTGTCATGAACTGGGAATGTTTATTGGACACAAGAAACTTGTGGACCAGGGTTGGGGATGTTGAAGAAATGACTATAAATGATGCTGAGGCCATTTATTCAAGTTACATTATAGCATGACCTATATTGTAGTTTTCCCTGCATCAACAATAAGAAATAAAGCAAGCAGCACCTGCTGTTACTAGCTAGCTTCACAGCCTACAGTGTCTTTATAGGAAACCTTTGTAGCGGTACCCCCAGAGGGGCCGCTAAGAACTGTGGTTTGTCTGTCACCCTGCCCAGGCCTGCGTTTTGGCAGGGCCCACAGGCCCCTATGGTGTACCAGAAAAAATTGTCCCTGTGCTAACTATGGCTACTGATCACAGTAAGCCCTCTTCAGGCCCTGCCAGCCCTCCTGCCTGCAGCTGCCCCTTTCCACTGCCCATGATACCACAGTCCACTCTTCTGGTTCTGCACACATCTTTGACTGCAAGCTCCCAGTCCTCTTAGGCGTGCCTCCCCAGTCCTCCTGACATTGCTTCACTCACCAGCCCTCCTGGCTGTGACCAGTTGTCCTCCCTGGAGTCTCTCAGCACGGCACTCTCCTTGCTCTTTCTTGTGCCTCCTGTCCGGGACCTTTTCATGCATTCTTGAAAGTGGTCCCGACTGCACCCGAGCCAAGGCTCAAGGTCACCCCCCCAGACTTGGGTGCTCCCTCTAAGGCCCTGACAACTCCTCCCCAGCTGGGCTGACTCTGGGTATTTAAGGAGGCTTGCCCCCTTTCAATCCAGGTTGGGGATTGGTCGGGGCTCTTTAAATTACTCCAGGTGGCTCCACCTCCCCTCTCCACCTCTCTTACCAGAAAGCACCAGAAGATTCTGGAAAGAAGTGGGAAGTCCAGATGACACCACCTGTGAGTCACGCAACACTGCCCTGAGCCATTCCCAGCCCAGAATGAAAAGAATTAGACCCAGCAACCAGCCAGGCCTGCCTAAATTTACCTATACTCTCTAGCACACTACTAGAGGGTGCTACATCTGTTCTAAGAGAACCATGGAGGGTGCCATAGTAGGCCTTCGCCTTTGAAAATGCTAGCTGCCTGGCTGTCATATTGATTTGCTAACTTCATTTTCATTTTCTACTGATCTGTCACTAATCTGGAACAAGCATATAAACAGTGCAGTCGAGCACAGTCTGAATTGATCTGAATACTTGTTCAGGAAGACTCAGTCACTGTGCCTGAACAAGTATGCAGATCGTTTTCTGATTTTACTCTGATTGCACTGTTTGTATGCTTGTACCAGATTAGTAACAGATCAGTAGAAAATACTGACACTAAAGACAGTCATTTAGCATCCTAGAGGAAGGTCAGCCGTTGTAATCTTATTCTCTGTCTGTACAGGTTTCTTTTAATAACAGTTTATTAAATCGTACTTCCACTTTTGTTGAGAAAAAAACATTCCCCTTGGGCGATCTATGTACATTACAGGAGTTTTAACAAGCTTTGTTGCAGATTCCTACCTTTTGTTATTCTGAAGAAATCACTATTTTTTCCTCTGTGCCCCTGTGCCGAGTGAATCTAATGGGAGTGGTTTCATAATTATCAACCAGCTGCTGCAGAATCAGTGCTCTGATGAGGAAAATGGTAGGGTCTGCATCCCTTTAGACGTTATTTCCTATTAAGAGTATCTCACCAACAATGACATTTTTGTTGCAGGGGATGTCAAAAATCTGACTTGTATCTTAAAGTGATTGTAAAGGCTCATTTTTAATTAACAAACATGTTATACTCACCTCCTCTGTGCAGTTGGTTTTGCACAGAGCAGCCTGGATCCTCCTCTTCTCGGGTCCCCCTTTGCTGCTCCTGGCCCCTCCTCCTATCGAGTGCCCCCACAGCCAGCAGCTTCCTATGGGGGCAACCGAGCCGAGTCAGAGCTCCATGTTTCAATTCAGACATGGAGCACATTCTGTGTACAGAACACCTCCAGCCAGATTGCAGATTGAAAAGGAAACAAGAAGGTTGAGACTTTAAATGAGGTATATGACACGTGACTAGATAGTCACATGCCTTATACCTCATCTAAAGTCCCAACCCTCTCCTTTTATTATAGATTTCGGAATGGAGGTGCATGATTGCATTGTGTGCTTCATTCAAAGTCCCACAACCTTCTTTTATGCAATTTTTTAGATTGAAAAGGAAAGGTAATTTTTAATAACATTCAATTACAATATGATATGTGCTGCAATTGTATAAATTATATTATTATTTTTTTTTTATTTGCTATTTTTTTTCCCATGAAAGCAGACTTACCTATTAAAGCTAACCTCCAAGCAAACAGCTAAAAACACAGAGAAAATACATTTATACCAGCTGTTTTAACTAGCAAAAGAGTTGCACTTATGCCCCTCTAGTTTTGAGATTTAAAGAAGAATTACACCCAAAGCTCGTTTGGCTGTACTTCTCCTATGAATTAGAGGAGTGCAGTTCGTTCTGCAGTCCTGTAACCCATTATCAGCAGACAGCGGGCTAAAGCCTGCTGTCGGCTGACATCACAGAGCCAGTCCAGGCTCGATCAAGATTGCGATAATAGAGTCGGGATCCGCCCACATGCCTGGACCGGCACCCACTGAGTGCCTGAGCCAGCTGCTCCTGCCCCCTCCACAGCCCAGCGCTCCAGTGAATATGGGGGGGTGGGGGCAAAGCAGAGAGCTGCTGACTGACAGTCACCAGCTCTGTGCTTATGGAGCTATGAGAACCAATCGATCAGGGGTGTTTGATTGCTCGATTCTCAGTGTTAGATCCGGCGGGGGACAGATGCAGCATCTCTTTAACCTCCCAGGCGGTAATCCCGAGTTTGGGTCGAGGTGGAATTACAGTACCATTAGCGGTAACCCAGAGCCACACTCGGGATCACATCGCTGGATCCAAGGCAGCGTTACTCACCTTGTCTCCTGGATCCAGCGATGTCCCCCGCCGTGTCTGTGGGCTGTATCCCTAGCCCGAGCGTCTCATCGCACGGGGGCAGAGACCGGCGGGAAATTCAAAAAGTGAAACACACAGTAAACATACAGTACACTGTAATCTGTAAGATTACATTGCTGTATGAAATCATTTCACATCCCCTTTGTCCCTAGTGCTTTGCCCAGTGCCCTGCATGCACTTTTATATTATTTATGTCATTCTTTCTACCTGGAAACATGAGAATGTCCATGGCAACCAAAAAGTGTCCCTTTACGTCAAAAGTGTTTTTTGATCAGCTAGAAAACAGCGATAGTAAATAAGAATCACTTGCAGAATTGAGTGATACTGATTTTTGGGGAAATTTATCATCAGACACTGAAAGTGAGGACAGCGACAATTCTCCAACTGAGCAAATTTCCGTGTTTTTGGTTTGATTACATTATTGAATAAATTTTATTACTATTACGTTATTATTTTTGATAATCATTTTTAGTTATCTATTATATTATAATTTATGATTTCATGTTTCAAACTTTTTCATACCCGGGATGTCTAATAGACTCTTGTTTGGACATATTTAAGTGAGTTATTCCTAACAATTACAGGCCTACAATATAAAACGCCAAATTTCCATGCAAAATAATGTACCGCTTTCAGCACCAAAAATCTGAAATAATCATACCGCCAGGGAGGTTAAATAGCTCTGCCACTTAGGCAAGTAATCTCCCTATCTCCCTATGCTGCTTTTTGCCTTCCCCAGCCTGGGCTTTGCTGTACATGAATTGAAAAATGCAGAGACCAGGAACTGTTTAGGTACTTATAATGTTTGTATTTCAAAAAAAGGCTTTTAAAGTGTGTAGCACCCCAAAGAGCTACTGTTTTGTTAAATTTAGTTTTTGGGCTCCCTGTAGTCAGGGAGAAGATTGCATAATTAATTTGGTCTGCTTTGGGCTCTGTAGGTATGGGCTCAATTACTTTCCCCTGTCTCTTAGGGGATCCTGGGACATAGTGGGTGGGATAATCATGACCCAGCCTGTATGTTAAAGAGATTTTAAAGGTATATATATTTTTTGAATACCAAACATGCTTATACTTACCTGCTCTGTGCAATGGAATTTAGGACTGTATTCCTGTTGAGGGCTTCCTTTTTGTTACAGTTCAGTTTTACACTTCAAAGGGGGTGCGTTCACCCTGAAGACTTAGTGAAGAATTAGAGTCCTTATCATCAAGTTTGCAGTTTATGGAATATCGCTAGGCTCACCTTAACCCTACCCAAGTTCTACATAAAATATAAAACACAAAAAAAGACATGCACAGCCTATACTCTGACTTGAGTGAATGGAAAATGTCATATGCCTGACTGCAGTGTGCCTATCAGGAAATAGAGCCTGGGATAAAACCACCAAACCATTCCTGTATGTGCGCTACTTGTGTATGCATATTTTTGGAAAGAGTTGGGAAGACATAAAATAACTGTGAGTTTATTTTTTTGCTCTCTGTGTCCTGAGATTTCATCCCACTTCCTGTCCTGGAGCTGTAACGTGAAGCAAAATCTCTACAAAATAATAGGAATTCCCCTTTTAGGGCTCATTTACATTAACTTTACCCTCTGAAGAGCGATCCATGGTTGATCGCATTTCAGAGGTCGTTTTACAGCCAGTGAGGATGTGTTATGTAGAATTATCACTGCTTGTTTTAACCCCTAAAAACCTGCACCACTGACCTGTTTAGTTGAAAGGAGCAGGTTCAGCAACTTCCTGACCAGGCCATTTTTTTTTGCAATACGGCACTGTGGTTGTGCGACACTGCACCTAAATAAAATTGATACCCTTTTTTTCCCCACAAATAGAGCTTTATTTTGGGCTATAAACAAAAAAAACAAGAATTAAAAAAAAAAAAATTACTTTCTGTTATGAGACATTTCCAAAAAAACAAAAAAAACAAACAAATGTATTTATCAGTTTAGGCTGATATGTATTCTTCTACATATTTTTGGTAAAAAAAATCGCAATAAATGCATATTGATTGGTTTCCACAAAAGTTATCACATCTACAAAATAGGGGATAGATTTATATCATTTTTATTATTATTTTCTTTTTTACCAGTAATGGCAGCAATCTGCTATTTTTAGCGAGACTTCAACATTGCGGTGGACAGATCGGACACCTAACTGACATTTTTGACACTTTTTGGGAACCAGTGACATTTTTATGCACATATGCATATTGTGAGCAAGCAGTAAAAGAACTTTAGTCCTATTAGTTAAAGTGTTTCTAAATACAATTTTTTTAAGTTTATACTTTTAGGTTTATACTCACCTGCTTACCTGGAATTGCACCGAGCAGAGCTGAACCGTCTTTTCTTGGGTCCTACGCCAGTACTTCTGGCTCCACCAGTTCCTATCCAAATGCATTAAAGCATTTGTTACCCCAACATTTCATATCCCTGATATGTGCCTGCCATACCACGTACTTCTGTCTCCTGTTCTCTTTGTATTGCTTCCTTTGTTTGAAATCCCTGGTCTTCCTGCCAATCCCTCTGCTTTCCTATTAAAAACTGACCGCACTAAGCAGGAGAGCACACTGTGGTTAGTTCTCTAGCTATGCTGGGAACTCAGCCTGCTCTCTTCCAATGATCAGGCTTGCCCTGCCACACCCCACCTGTACAGCCTTTTACTGTGAAGCACAGTGTACTGCTGTTTCTCCTTCCCCAGCTCTTATGCAGCTGAGAACAGAGGGAGTGTGATCACTTATAAGAAAGGAGAAAAAAGGTAATAATAGTTTTTTTTATATCCGTACACATATGTTTTACCTTATATTTATATTTTAAATGGAATGGGTTGTTTTACAAGGTGATCATTTACAATCACTTTAAGGTAAGAAAAAGTTCAGGCTCTGTAACCACTTTCACCCCCCCCCCCCTCCCCAGACATTATACATTTTCTGGGCCTTGGAAAAACTGAATGCTAGTAGCTCTAATTTTTTTATTTCACACAATATTAGGGCAACAGTTTATCAAATATATGTTTTCAGTTAAAAATACACTAAAGTTTATTTCAGTCCCCACAAACACAGTATACTGTAATAGCCAATATTTTATAAATTATAAAAGATGAGGTTGTGGTAAATAAAAATATACCCAACATGCCAACCTTTAAAAGTGTGCATGCCCATGAAATGGTGACAAGCATCAGTGCTCAAAGGAGGAGGAGGAGGTAGCCAACACTGTTTTTTGTTTGTTTGGCTTTTTTTTAGAATTGGGGTAGCCCCTAAAATATTGAGACATTCAAAAAAAAAAAGGATACCAATGGCTGTGTGAGGCCGGTCTAAATGTCTATTCTGCAAAAGTTACAGACAAGTCTTGTGGGATCTATGCCTGGTTCATTCTAATAAAGGTTAGCTTGTCCACGTTAGCTGTGATCAGGCGGCTGCGCTTGTCTGTGATAATGTCCCCTGCCGTGCTAAACACACGTTCAGACAATACACTGGCTGCAGGGCAGGCCACCACCTCCAAGGCATAAAGGGCAAGCTCAGGCCATGTGCCCAATTTGGAGACCCAGAAGTAGAATGGGGAAGACCCATCAGTCAGTACGTGTAGGCGTGTGCACACATACTGTTCCACCATGTTGCTGAAATGCTGCCTCCTGCTAAGACGTTTCCTATCAGCTGGTGGTGCTGTTTGTGGTGGCGTGCTGCTGACAAAGCTTTTCCACATTTCGGCCATGCTAACCCTGCCTTCTAAAGGTGCTGGCGGTGCCACAGCTGCGTTGGCGACCTCTTCCTCCTCCTCCTCTGCCTTCTCCTTGTGCTTCCACTAAGCCCCCGGTGTCATTTGGGAATGCCCTCAGCAGCGCGTCTACCATAGTGCACTTGTAGTCACACATCTTCCGATCACGCTCCAGTGAGGGAATTAAGGACGGCACATTGTCCTTGTAATGGGGATCCAGCAGAGTGGCCACTCAGTAATCAGCACAAGTTAAAATGTTGGCAACTCGGCTGTCATTGAGCAAGCACTGCAGCATGTAGTTGCTCATGTGTTCCAGGCTGCCCAGAGGCAAAGACAAGCTGTCCTCTGTGGGAGGTGTATCATCTGTGTCCTCCGTATCCCCCCAGCCACACTCCAGTGATGCCCACAAGCTGCTTTGGGTGCCACCCTGCTGTGAACACGGTTCCTCCTCCTCCTCCTCATCATCCTTGTCCTCCTCATCCTCCAGAACTGTCCCCTGGATTGAAAATGTTTTACCTGGCCTATGCTGGTGCAGGAACCCACCTTCTGAGCCACTTGTGAATGACTGGCCTGATAACCATGGACATGACCCCTCTTCCTCCTCCTCCTGTGCCACATCCTCTTCCATCCTCGCCCGAAGTGTTTTTTCAAGGAGACATAGAAGTGGGATAGTAACACTGAGAACAGCGTCATCGGCACTGGCCATGTTGGTGGAGTACTCAAAACACCACAATATGCTACACAGGTCTCGCATGGAGGCCCACTCATTGGTGGTGAAGTGGTGCTGTTCCGCAGAGTGACTGGCCCGTGTGTGCTGCAGCTGAAACTCCACTATTGCCTGCTGCTGCTCGCACAGTCTCTCCAGCATGTGCAAGGTGAAGTTCCACCTTGTGGGCAGGTTGCATAGGAAGCGGTGAGTGGGAAGGCCAAAGTTCCGCTGCAGTGCAGACAGGCGAGCAGCAGCAGGGTGAGACGGCCCACACTTTCTGCAGCAGCTCTGACATATCCGGGTGGTTGTTTAGAAATTTCTGCACCACCAAATTCAGCACATGCGCCAGGCAAGGGATGTGCGTCAAATCGGCTAGGCCCAGAGCTGCTACGAGATTTCGCCCATTATCACACACCACCAGCCCGGGCTTGAGGCTCAGTGGCAACAACCACTCATGGGTCTGTTGTTCAATGCCCGTCCACAGCTCCTGCGCAGTGTGGGGTTTATCCCCCAAAAATATCAGTTTTAAAACAGCCTGCTGTTGTTTCCGCCGGATGTGCTGAAGTTGGTGGTGAAGGTGTTACGCTGAGCAGATGAGGAGGTGGTAGAGGAGGAGGAGGAAGCGCAGTAGGAGGAGGAGGCAACAGGAGGCAAAGAGAAATGCCCTGCAATCCTCGGTGGTGGAAGGACATGCGCCAAACAGCTAGTCGCCTCAGGCCCACCCGCCACTACATTTGCCCAGTGTGCAGTTAGCGAGATATAGCGTCCCTGCCCGTGCTTACTGGTCCACGTATCAGTGGTTATGTGGACCTTGCCACTGATGAAAAGGTCCGCTCGGTAGGGAAGGGACGTGTTTGTTCAGCCCCTGCTCTAGTTCACACGTGACTCGTTACGGTAGACACCGTTCCAGGTGTATTGGTGACTATGCACCTGGTCATTCGTGCCCGTCCCTGCGATATAGAGCGATTGACGTGTGACCCGTTTACATCACCGCCCACCCGGACTCCGCTGATCGACAAACCGCGTACAGGAAGGTGGTGGCTCCTAACGTCCCGTAAAGAGAAACGGAGGACAACGGAGGAGGAGGATGACGCGAAGGAGGAGGAGGAGATGGTGGAGGAGTAGA
>BLSH010305606.1:538655-553112 GCA_018402905.1 Glandirana rugosa | reverse complement strand
GAGTTCCCGCGCCGATGCGAAAAACTCCAAGGACCACAGCAAACATGCAACCCTGGCAAACAAACGACACCAGGAACCTCAAAAAGCGTAGCCGCGCCCTTGAGCATCTGTGGCACAAGACTAAGTCCCTCAAAGACTTCAACCAATACAAATCTGACCTCCATAAATACAATTCCCGCCTCTACACTGCCAAGCAGACCTATTTTACCACTCTTATTAACACCCTCTCATCCAGTCCCCGTCAAGTCTTCTCTACCTTCAACTCCCTACTTCGTCCTCCACTGCTTCCGCCCACTAATTCACTCACTGCCCAGGAGGTTGCTAACCACTTCAAACGCAAGATTGACACAATTCGTGACAAAATCTCCACTCTACAGGCATCCTCCCCAGTTGACACCCCATGTCAACAAGCACAATCGACACTATCCTTATTCAAACCTGCTACTATAAACGAGGTTGCTAAACTCCTTTGTAACACCCACCTAACCACCTGTCCGCTGGACCCTATTCCCTCTCAAATACTACGCTCACCCTCTGACTCTATCCTACATTCTCTAACTCACATCTTCAATCTCTCCCTCTCTTCTGGCATCTCCCCCAATGCTCTAAAACATGCATTGGTCACCCCCATACTCAAAAAGCCATCCCTGGACCCTACCGATCTAAACAATCTGCGCCCTATCTCCTTGCTCCCCTTTTCTTCCAAACTCCTAGAACGCCAGTCTACAACCAACTGAGTGACCACCTTGTGTAGAAAAATCTACTGGGCCACCCTCAATCTGGATTTTGCCCTCAACATTCCGCAGAAACTGCCCTTCTTAAACTCACAAATGACCTACTAACTGCAAAAACGAATGGACAGTTCTCTATACTCCTACTCCTGGATGCCATTAGTAGGCATGGCTGTGATGGCTTTTAAGGGCAAACTATTGAAAAGCTTGTTGATTGGCTGCCCAGCAGCTATAGAAAAGGAGCCAAAAATACCCGAATACCTAACCCGAACCAGGACTTTTTTTCAAATGTCCGGGTTCGGGGCACGGACACCCTAAAGTCCAGTAGGGACCCGAACTTTACAGTCCGGGTTCACTCAACTCTAATTAAGATAAAAACCTGTTGACTTTCCAACCACTTTAACTTTATATTCTCTCAGCCCTAACACTATGCTATGGAGGGACAGCATTATGAGCCAACACAGAGCTACCATTCTAACAATAAAAATGATTAAAAAAGAGGGAAGAGCAGAAGTATTACCTCATCAGTGCATTGCTGCTCTTTTACTATCTATTCACTGGTTGAACCAGG
The DNA here is from genome assembly GCA_018402905.1 of Glandirana rugosa. NCBI lineage: Eukaryota > Metazoa > Chordata > Amphibia > Anura > Ranidae > Glandirana > Glandirana rugosa. The sequence continues at coordinate 551,810 of BLSH010305606.1, read as the reverse complement.
CTTCTTTGTTTAAAAAGACAATGGAGGTTATTTACTAACTCTAGAAAGTGCAAAATCTGGTGCAACTCTGCATAGAAACTAATCAGCTTTCAGTTTTTATTGCTTTTATTGCTGAAGGTTAATTGAACAAGCTTAAGTTAGAAGCTGATTGGATACCATGCACAGCTACACCAGATTCTGAGTGCAACAATCTTAGTAAATCTTCCCCACTATTTTTTTACCCATTCAGGGCAAAAAGACAATGTCTGTGCAAAGCTTATTATATGCTCACCTATCCAGTGCTTCCCCTATGCTCCTTCATCCGTGGCCTTACTGCAAAATACCTAGTGCTTTGGGGTATATAGAAGCATGTGATCTCCTTCAGTAATGAAGTGTTTTAACCCAATGGCTAACTGCTAGGACTAAAAAGCTGTCTCATAGCAACTCGGGGGGTGGGCCATTTACACCCCATCTGAGTTCTGACACTGGGCATTTTGGTGTACTTAACATCATGTGGTCATTTTGCCTTGAATGAGCAAGGTCACAGGGTTTCATTAAATATTATTATTTCAAAATAGCCTGCGGATAAGTGTATGAATTAGTTTTGCTATGTGGTAGGCATGTCCAAATGACAACACAAGCTGAACAGATGTACAAGTACAGAAATTAAAACAGTTCACCTATATGTGTTTCAGCTGATTGCCTGGTGTCCAGCTTTAACTTATATGTAAACCCAGCAAACTTCTCTTAACAAAGGCCACTGTGCAGGCTAACCACTTGCACTTAGCAATGACAGCATTGGTAGCTAGGATACCAAAGGCTGCACAGTCGTTGAATGTTATAGTGCTCCATAACAATCAATGACACTATGCAAAAAAAAGTGGGGTTCCCCCCAAAATCAATACCAGACTCTTATCCCAGATAGGGGCCTGGTATGGATTTTAAAAAGGAGCCCCATACATAAAACAAAAAAGCTTGGGGTCTATCTTCCCCAAAATCATTACCAGACCTTTATCCGAATATGTGCCTGGCAGGCCAGGAAAGGGGGAAATGAATGTGTGGCCCCCAGTAAACCCATTGAATATCATTGAAGTAGGATCAAAGTCGAATCCTTGTTCTAACCATCCGACTTGTGACATCTGACTTGGTGATAACAGCAGCGGTAAAAGGAATTTATCTCACACTGGGATTGTTTTTATCGGTCAAAGGACAAGTCACTATCTCAAAGTCGGAGCAAAATCTTATCTTGTTCATTCAAGTCGGATGGAAGTAGGACCAAAGTAGGACAGAAGTAGGACCGATGTTGTAGGGCAAAGTAGGATCAAAACTCTCACCGTTTTTGTGTCGGATAGTGTGAACCCGGCCATAGGCACATTTAGATGTGTCTATAGACATATAGGCACATTCAGCATTTTTTTCTGTTTTTCAGCTATTCTCCCGAATGTGCCTGTGATGTTTTTTTTTCTCTACTAATATACCTAACACCTATGTGTGCATGAACACAAAGGCTAAAATTGAGGTGCCAAATGCCTGTAACATTTACCCCAATAAATTTTGATGCTATGTTTGGGGATTGTGAATTTTCTCAATTCTTGGACGAACCTACAGCAAACTAAATTTTTCTTGGTTGGCTCATCAACAATGTATTTTGTTACTTTTCTGAAGAGCTTACACTCTTTATAGTTGAAGCTCATAAAATACTTTACTATTGTGTGAGATTAGTTTAATTTTTTTTAATTGTGCCACTTGGCTGTACAGTTCTTATTCCTTTGAAATGTTTAATTAGATAAAAAATACTACACTATTTTGTGAGGCGGCGTACATAACAGATTTTTTTTTTAGGCTCACTTTGTAACTTGGCTAAAAAATATTCTTGAAATTCTCAAGTAGATAAAAATACCACACTATTGTGTGAGGCCAGTATACAATAGGTTTTTTTTTTTTTTGCATTTTGTTACTTTGCTGAAAAGCTCACTCTCTTTTAAAACGTTAAATCTGACTATTGTCTGAGGATAGTGCACAGGGTTTTTCTTCTGTATTACATTACTTATTCAAAGAACTCACACTTATTAAAAAAAATTCACAGCTTTCATGCTAATAAAAAAATTGTGAACTGTTTATGGAGAGTAATTAAATGTTTTTTGTTTTCTCTTTTTGCTCTTTTGTTAATTAGCATAACAGCTGACAGTTCTGTAACCTTTTTGTAAAAAGGTAACCTAGTTTAGATACAACATTTAAGCCTAGTATTGCATATGTAATACAGATAAACAAACTTAATATAAAGACCTAGATTACATAAGGGGGAGTCAGTACTTTATTTTTAAGAATATAACATTTCTGGATGCTGAATTCTAAGATATTATTTAAAGAAAATTAAACTAGATCTTAAATATATTATATATAAAATTATATCAAATGTTTCTATTGTACCACTATAGGAGTTACAATTTTTAGGAAAAGGAGTTACAAAGATGTGGGTGGGCAAATGTGATCTCTTTTTTGTTCAACCCGCTGATGAAAAATGATGAGGAATGTATGGGCTGCTTTTTTATTTCTATTTGGGGTTGTGTTAGAGAGATCCACGGGTTGAAGGAAAGAAAATCTCCCTATTTCTCAACACTGACTGTGTTGATGGTGGAATCCCTCCCACTGAGCCATTGTGTTCTCCAGGTGGGGGGGATTAGGAAGCACAGGTCAGTGTAGGACAACAGGCTTCACTGACCTGTCCTTCCTGTGACGTCACATTCACCCACATGTGCTCCATGCTGGCGGGAGATTTCCTGGTTCCTATCTGGTGTCCTGGCTTCCATCTGACCATCCAAAGTGATAGAAGTCCACTGGCAGGCCCTGCAGGAGAAGGCTGAACAGTGGTGTTCCCCTTATCTGTTGAGCAATTACCTCTGTTCTATTCTGAGAGTTTTTAATGACTATTTGCAAATAAATTGTATTTTAATAGTGCACTTAGATTGCGATTCCCCTCTCTTCCTTTTTATCTTCACATACAGAGCTGGCATACTCTGGGGACAGTGCAACTGGTGCTTACCATAGACTTCTTTTGGACTTTATGGATTATGGATATTAACCACTTCCCCACCAGGCCAATTCTGACATGTCTCTCCTACATGTAATAATCATCGTTTTTTTGCTAGAAAATTACTCAGAACCCCCAAACATTATATATATATATTTTTTTTAGCAGAGATCTTGGGGAATAAAATGGCGGTCATTGCAACTTTTTATGTCATGCGGTATTTGCGCAGCAATTTTTTAAACATTTTTTTTTGGAAAGAAAATGTTTCATGAATTAAAAAAAAAACAGAACAGTAAAGATAGCCCAATTTTTTTGTAGATTGTGAAAGATGATGTTACGTCGAGTAAATAGATACCCAACATGTCACGCTTTAAAATTAAGCTCACTCAGGAAATGGCGCCAAACTTTGGTACTTAAAAATCTCCATAGGCGATGCTTTAAACATTTTTACTGGTTGCATTTTTAGAGTTACAGAGGAGGTTTTGGGCTAGAATTATTGCTCTCACTCTAACGCACGTGGCCATACCACACATGTGTGATTTGAACAACGTTTACATATGCGGGCGCGACTTATGCTTGCCTTCACTTCTGTGCGCGAGCTCGCGGGGACGGGGCGCTTTAAAAAATTTTTTATTATTTAATTTTACCTTTTTTTTTTTTTTTTTTTTTTTTACAATTTCTCTTTAAAAAATGTTTTAATCACTTTTATTCCTATTACAAGGAATGTAATGTATGTACGTAATGTAATGTATCTAAAATGTATGAATGTAAACATCCCCTGTAATAGGAATATTGTGTGACAGGTCCTCTTTATGGGGATATATGGGGTCAGTAAGACCCCACATCTCTCCTCTAGGCTGGAAAGACTGAGATCAGAAAAAAAACAGACATCCCGTTCCTTTCAGCCGAGTCCCCGGGCATTGTTTACATCATGTGACCCAGACGTGACGTCATATGTCACGCCCGGGCCTCTGAGGCACATAGAGATGACTGATGGGTCACCAATGGCACGGGCAGCCCGGGAGAATCAACGGAGTCTGGCGGGAGGGGGGACATCCACTCCCGCTGCCGATAAGAACGATCAAGTGGCTGAACTGCCGCTATGATCATTCTTATGGTGCAGAGAATCGCCGGCTGATAAAAATGATATCTGAATGATGCCTGTAGATGCCAGCATCGTTCACATATCACCACTTGAAGACAAGGACGTCTATAGATGTCCGGCGGTCGGCAAGTGGTTAATAGTGTTTAGCAGCAGTTAACCCTTTCTGTGCGCCGTAACCCCTCAATACCAGTTTCTATGTTGTTATTCTTCTGCCATGTAAAGGCCACAGTACCTGATGAGACCATCAAGCATGATGACATCACTAGGATGCGTCATGTCCCAATTGGACACCATTAGAGTTAGGAGAAGAAGTCCAATGGGGATACAACACATCAGATGGGGAGTATCCAGTGACGTCATCCCGCTTGACGCTAGAGCTGCCTTCACACAGGCAGAGGAGTAATGACAAGTGGCCTCTATGATTAAGCACTTACAGAGCAAAACGTGTTAGAGGCGGTTTTCCAATTGATGGGAGACAAAGCTGAAGCCTTTTCTCACCTAGGAGTTTACAATATGCCAGAACAGTGTGTGGACATGCTCAATTTGGTGTAGTCCTGGACGTGTCTGACAAGGAAAATTAGTGATTACTGAAATGTTATAAAACAATGAATGACCAGTGACCACTGACATGTTACAGAAGAATGAGTAACAGCTGATACATTATAAGAGAATGAGTGACTAGTGATACCATATAACAAAATGGGGTTGATTTACTAAAATAACAAACAGACTGCTCACTTTGCAAATTTGCCTTTTGCAAGTGCATTTTCCTTTAGCTTAGCGAATGTGGAGACTTTCATCAACCAATTGTGTACAAGAGGAAATACTGTTTTTCTATTTTCATTGAGAAACAATTGAGTACTGTCCATGATGCTTTGTTTACTTGCAAGAACATCCAATTTTTCAGGACAAACTTTCTGGGTGTGCCCACTTCTTCAAGGTCCAATCAGTAGTGCATATGGATCTATTTTCCTTGCACATGACTGGGCCTTCTTTGCACCGTGAATCTTCATCAGATTTAATAAGCTTAAAATTCCCTTGCATAGAGAACAGTCTGTTTTACTTTAGTAAATCAACCATAATGAGTGACTACTGTTAGATTTCAGGAGAATGTCTATCATGAATGCTGGCGCCAGATTTACCAACCTTACCAACCACTCAGTGTCTGCCTCCCCTCACCACCAATCCCTACACTGGCTCCTGATTGCCCAGCGAATTAAATTCAAAATACTAACCACAACATACAAAGCCATTCACTACTCTGTCCCAAGCAACCCGACCAATCTTGTCTCCAAATATTACCCAAACCTCCCTCTCCGTTCTTCTCAAGATCTCCTACTCTCAAGTTCCCTTTGTCTCCTCCTCCCATGCTCATCTCCAGGACTTCTCTAAAGTCTATCCCATCCTCTGGAACTTTCTACCTCAACCTGTCTGGCTATCTCCTTCTCTAGCTGCCTTCAGCCAATCCCTGAAAACTCATCTCTTCAGGGAAGCCTATCACACCTCCAGCTAGTCCTTTACCACTTCCATCAGCTCATTCCCCACAGTTACAACCTTTTGTACCACCTGCCCCTCCCTATTAGATTGTAAGCTCTTCTGATCAGGACCCTCTTAATCCTCTTGTATTGTATTGTAACTGTATTGTCTCCCTTTTGTATTGTAAAGAGCTGTGCAAACTGTTGGCGCTATATAAATCCTGTATAATAATAATGAATGACACCTGACACATTATAAGAGAATGTGTAACCACTGCTACTTTATATGACAATGAGTGGCCACTGATATGTAACAGGAGAATGAGTGACCACAGATACACTATAATAGAATGAATGACCACTGACATGTTATAGGATAAGAGGAGAAGTAATTGCGGATACATTCTAAGAGATTGAGGGGATATTGGTATTTTATGAGAGAAAGAATAATAAATAAATAATAAATAACCACAGATACATTACATGAGAATGAGTGACCGCTGATATGTAACAGGAGAACAAGTGACTACTGACACATTTTAAGGAGATGAGTGACAGATGGTATGTACCATGAGGACAAATGGCAGCTGATTTGCTACTGAAAAATGATCACCCGCTAAAGCTACTGCTAACCTTCCATTCACTCAAAGCTTCTGAAAACATTGCTAAGTGTCCCTTGTGCCCCTACTCTTTCCCCTTCCCCAAATTACTGTATTTAATGTAATTAATGTTTCACCTAAACCTCAGATTTGGAGAGAAAGAATTCAAAATATTCTGCTGTCACTGACAGTTAATAAAAATAAAGATAATACCAGTGATTTGAGGAGGGGGCAAGATGCAAGGTTGCACTTTGCATTTTTCTCTTCAACCGCAATGGTGTTGGGCTGCTGTTTATCCCTTTCTTGAAGAAGCTCAAGCTTTAACAATTCTCCCCAGTGCCAACCCTTGGGTCTAAGTAATGATACAGGAAGTAGATGCCACCAGTTTCAATGTGGCCTTTCAAGAATTAAACTAGACCCTTTTGTCTGTCTCCCTGCCACACCACTTCATTGCTATATTCCATTACCTTAGAGCCCCATTTTACCACCATTAATCCACTAAGGGAGACTGATTGCTGTACAAAAGTGGTAGCTGCATATAAGAGATGGACACTGCCAGGAAAGGAGGGACATGCACCATCATAGTACTTTCAATTTTTTTGTTAACAGTTCTTTCAAAGACAATTATTTTTTTACACACTGGGGGTTATTTACTAAAACTGGAGTGTGCAAAATCTGGTACAGCTCTGCAGAGAAACCAATCAGCTTCTGCTTTTTATTGTCAAAGCTTAAAGTGACTGTAAAGGCTTCAGGTTTTTTACCTTTGTGCTGCCTCCCTCCCCACCCCAATACTCACCTGAGCCTCTAGATCCAGCGATGTGCACAAGAGCCTTGACTATCCCAGGACTCCCTCTCCTCATTGGCTGAGACAGCAGTGGGAGCCATTGGCTCCCACTGCTGTCAATCACAGCCAGTGAGCCAATGAAGAGAGAGCAAGGAATGGCACTGAGCTGTTGCTCTATGTGTCTTAAGGATGCATAGAGCAGGGCTCGGGAGCTCGCTTGCTGTTGGAGGCACTGATCAAGGGGGAGGTGCCTGGAGCACTGTCTGGGGACCCGAGAAGAAGAGGATCTGGGCTGCTCTGTGCAAAACCATTGTGCAGAGAAGCTAAGTATAACATTTTTTCTTAAAGCATAACCTTTAATACCCATTTAATTGAATGAGCTGAAGTTAGAAACTGATTCTCTACCATGCACAGCTGCATCATATTATGAGTGCTCCAGTTTTAGTAAATCTCCCCCTCTGTATATATGCAATAGAAACTGGTTTGCTGGCTGTGATACACTGAACATTTTCTTCATTTTTCAAAGCAAAAGAATGCAGTTTTTTTTAAACAGCTTCTAACAGGGATAAATGCCAGATAATGTCCACTTTTATTAACACTTCCTATTTCATGTTTAAGACAAGCGGTGCATGTATCCAGCTGAGGCTGGTTCAGCTTTTTAACCACTTTCAGTAAAACATTAGTAGACATATTTTGGTATTTATTATTAGCCTGCAAATGTCCTATTTATTAAATAGGACCTTTTCTTGTAGATGTGTTGAAAAGAAAATAGGATATATTGGAGTATCTCCCAGAGTTTACACTGAGCCTTCTTGAAATGATGGGGAAGTCATTGTAAGACAAAGAATATGGGAAGGTGTTTTTTTTACCTCAGCAGGAAGCTTGTCTTCCAACTTTTATTTTTTTCCAAAGTATGCTCAATATAAGGTATATGCTGGCATATTGGAATTATCTGAAGGAGATATCTATTTTTCAGGATGTTTTTAAAATTGTGATCTAAAAATGACAGTCTGAAAACAGTATGCTTATGATTCCATATATATATGTATATTTAACATGGTTAATGGCATGTTAAAATAATTTCCAGAGATTCTCTATTGCTGAAGTCATGCATATAATTTTACTAGTTAGGCCTCATGCACATGGACATTTACAAATCCTCTAGCATTAAATTTGCATTGCTTTACTGGGTTTGATGAGTCCAGGTGATATGTACAGCCCCCAATACAAGTAAATAACTGTATAGATCAGCACACTTTTAAATGTAGATAGCTTCTGGATTGTCATTTATCCACAAATCCGCATATTTCCCAAACTCAAAAGTGGCATGTTCAGGGAAATAGGTTGCATCTTTTTTTAAACTCATCAGGAAGCTTAAAGATGAAGAGGTCCCAGTGTGTCCCAAACTTGGGGAACCACATGTTACCATATACCCACTTAATTAATTGAGGCCTACCGATTTTACATCATCAGGAAGCTTGTCTTCCAAGTTTTACTTTTTTATAAAAACTAAACTAAATTGATTGAATTTTTTTTTTAGTTTTTTAGTTTGTCTTCCCTTTATTTTAACCTGGTGATCTGGCCAGTAGCACAGGTCATGTCTGTCTATGGAGAAGCAGCAGAGTCACCCTTGGACAGCAGCACTGTCAGCAGAGGGTAATGTTGGACTGGACATACACTAGTAGATTTTTAAACAAGAATAGTCATACAGGCATTCCTACAAAAATTCTCAGTACATTTGATGAATTGACAAATTACTTCAACGTTTCATTTGCTTTTAACATTTGATTTTGTAATTAATGTAATTTCCTGAACAAAAAACACATTCTTTCTTTGAAATTTGTACATTCAAGAAAAATTTTCCGTACTGACCTTTTGAATTTTGTTAGTGCTATGGTCATAAACGAAAGTTGATTTGATCCCACTGATAATTAGAAAATCAAACAAATGTTCTTAAAATTAAATGTCCTGTACAAAATCCTACTAATTTGTGGCCAACTATAAGAGAGGCTAGTAGATTTAGTGGGAGTTTACATAGGTGGCTAACAAATTAAAGCCTAACTCCAGCTAATACTGTTTAAAAGGGTTGTAAAGGCTCCATTTTAAAAAAAATCACAAACATGTTATACTTACGTCCTCTGTGCAGCGGTTTTGCACAGAGTGGCCCCGATCCTCCTCTTCTGGGGTCCCTGAGCGGCGCTCCTGGCGTCTCCCCACATCGAGTGCCCTGACAGAGAAACGCTCTCCCTCAGGGCACCTGTGCGGGTGCACTCCCGTGTCCTGCTGCTCTGTCCTTTGACACAGACAGCAGGACTAGGCTCCGCCCCAGCTCCTGCATCATTGGATTTGATTGACAGCAGCAGGAGCCAATGGCTGCACTGCTATCAATCTATCCAATCAGGATGCGAGACACTGGCTGGAGCCGGTGTGCTTGTCCCCAGCACTGTAAATACTGGGTTCAGGTAAGTAAAGGGGGGGCTCTGGGGGGGCTGGTGCACTACGTGAGGTTTTTCATAGAATGCATTAAGGTGAAAAACCTTGAGGGTTTACAACCCCTTTAAGCAGTTACAGAAACATTTTTTTTCCCTTTTGAGATAAAGTTTAATGGTTTGTCTCAACCCTCTACCATCCACTGTTGTTTAGTTTGTTAAAGGAAATTGAAAAATAACAGCAGGATCACCAGATAAGAAGTTACAGGAGGACTGAGAAATACAGAGACTGCTTTGTTAATGCTAGTGATGAACTTATTATATATCTTTATCTATTTTGATTTTGCCTCTAGTACCACTTCAAAGGTATGCAGTATGCTGGCATAACATAGTCCTCTATAATTTTTCATGATTTTTTTTTAGAAAAGTGATCTAAAAATTACAAAGTCGCATTTCATGATTCTGACTTATGACTTCATATATGTATACATTTAACATGGCTGATGGCATGCGGAAATCATTTTTAGAGAATCTCTGTTGCCGAAGTTCTGGATATACTTGTACTAATTAACTTACTTATTTTGGACAAAAATTTTTAATCTAGTAACGTTTAACCCTTTCACACTACGTCCCAGTGTCCCTTTAAGTGGGTTTTATTGCCGCAAGGTTGTTTAGCTTCTCTATCATGTGCCACGATTGATTCTAACAGTGGTCACATGATCGGGACCCCATCTTACTGGCTTTTATCAGAGAGATGTTTCAGACAGCTTGGTCAGTGTACTAGAAGCACAGGCTCAGGCTGCTGTTGATCCATATGTGAGGTGGCTGAGCAACAAAGTCCACTTTTTTTCCACCACAGATTTGTGTTATGTAGTTGGCAAAGCATTAAAACAGCTAAATACATCCCTAGGTGCATTTAAACTAAAAGTATTCAATGTTTTGCAGTTCTTTTTCCTGACCAGCAGTTGCAGAGTGGGGCCCTTGCTTTTGTTGGGAAGCAGTGATCTCATTCCAGAGGTCCAACACGGCTCCTATGAAGTCAGACCTATAGCACTGAAATCGGCAAAGTTCATGCTCCCTTCTGATTGGTACACTCTAACAATAACTCAGTAGGGGGTATGTAAAACCTCCTCAGTTAGATCACTGCATCCCCACGGAGAGAAAGGGCCCCATTCTGCAGCTGCAGAGGAAAATGGACTGTAAGACATTGAACACTTTTTGTTTGTATGCACCTATAATATATTTATCTGGTTTAAACTGAGGTTGAATTGGGCTTTAAGATACCAGATGATTAAATATACAAGTACTGTCTGTTAACACAGTTCACAAGAGCATCCAAGCCCTGTGACTAGCGCTTATGCTCTACACCTACCCAGTTATGTGCAAGCAAAGGGACTGAAAGACTTATAGGTGCTTAGCAATCTATTTGCTTTGAACTACTAACCAGATGTTGTTTGCATGTGTCTTGGCATGTGGCTTGGCTTTGGAATTGCTAATAATTTTGTGGCTGGCTATACTCCCACCAGAAGTACACTGCCAGCAAGGAATTAATGTAACTGAAGTCATCAGTATTCAAAATCAGGAAAGCTGCTGGAGACCAGATATCCAAAACATGGGATACAAAGAGCAATTTTAATTGCAAGTTCCTGTCTAATATACTCAGACCTATTAACAACCAAATCAAATATGCTACCAAGATTAACTTATACATAATGGTTGTGGACTGGCATGTAGAATATTCACCTTACAGGTTTTGAAACTATCTAAATTTCTTTGATAAAAAAATGTACAATTCTCATATACGTCTTCTTTCAGTTAATTATCTAAGAAAATCTAGCTAACTTCCAGCTAGCAAAGCATAATTATGTGACCTCAAATGCAAAGCCATAAATTTAACTCAAAATGATGCTAAAAATTATTTTATGCACCACAGTCTAATTTAGGACAGTTTTAAATCTGACATAATTACATCATGCGTCAGTAAAATCTTGACAGGCTTAAGTAGACTCAGAGATTTGCACGTCACAAAAGTAAAGTGATTAGACAAACGGGATAATTTTTCTTTTTCAATTTGAAGTTAATGTTTTTAAAAGTTTCCTGGAACATTTTGTAGTCAGTTTATAAAGATATATGCCATTTTGAAGGGTGAATGCATGCTTGAAAGGCACACACTGACTGTAAAATGCACAGTCACCCTGCTATGACTGTATGTGAAGCTTCTAAACTACAGCTATTTAGTAGTTTTCAATATTCTTTTCTTTTTTTTCTTTTTTTGTAGTGCAGGAAGGAGATGCTGGAGTAGGCTGGCTTTTAATTTTCTGACTGTTTGCATTGTTTCTGAACCTAATTGCTGGAGGTGATTGTAGCCGTATTAGTGCAATAGTGCCAGAGAAAATTGAGTACTGTCCGTGATACTTTTTTTATTTGCACTAACATAACATTTTTCAGGACAAGCTTTTGGGCTATATCCCCTTCTTCAAGGTCCAAGCAGTACTGAATAAAAACTGTTTTAGCCAAATGTTAAAAAAAAGAGAAAAAAACCTCTAAGGGAAAGGAAAAACAAACAAATACAAATCAATGTATAAGGCCATGGTAATGAAACAAGCTGCAGAGATAGTGAGATAAGACAGGAAGAGTTATGGACTGGGGAGGGGAGGTTGACAGTCACAGAGGGGGTCGTAAAACTTTAGAATAATGAGTGAGAAAACCTATATCCAAGTTTAAGCCATTTTTTTTGTGTTAAAAAGAAGAATCATTCTTAGTTCAAACGTTTTCTTTTCCTGCATGGTTCTGAAATCCACTTTAAGAACTAAGACATTGAGGTTTTCAATAGTGTGGTCCGGTTGTGAAAAATGATGTCCCACCGGTGTGCAGGAATCATTTTCTTTATGATTCTTGATGGTAGGTCTGCGTAAATTCATCCTTGTTTGCAATTTCTGTCCTGTTTCCCCAACATGAGATCCTTTGATGTACCGACTGCATTGAATCAGATATACCACATTACTAGAGGTACAGCTGTATGATCCCATGATATTGAAGGTCGCATTTGTATGTTTGACACTCTTGGATGGATTGATCTGGTTGCACAGTTTGCAACGTTTTTTATTGCAGGGTTTGCTTCCATTATTAGTGACTTCATAATCAGAGTGAAGTTTCCTGCTGATTAGTTTTTGTCTGAGATTGGGTGGTTGCCTGAAAGCCAATATTGGGGGTTGTTGGAATATTTCTTTCAGAGTATCATCTTCTGTTATAATGGGTTGTAAATCTTTGATTCCAGATGTTTGCAGAACAGTGATATCATATCACTGTTCTGCAAACATCTGCAAACTGGGTTTGAAACTATAGCAGAGCGAAACCATATACCTGTTCTTCTCTATGCTGTAGCTTCACACACACATTCCAGATGTGTGCAGAACAGATGTTCACTTATTAGCGGCTATATTAAAGGGACACACAGACTATACAGATGTGTGCAGAACAGATGTTCACTTATTCCCGGTTATATTTAAAGTGACACACAGACTTTAAAGATGTTTGCAGAACAGATGTTCACGTATTCCCAGTTTCATTTAAAGTGACACACACATTTTCCAGATGTTTGCAGAACAGTGATATGGGTTCTCCAGGCTTATTTATACTTTTTTGACACAGTTTGAAGATGATTTTAGAACAGTTACATGGCTTCTACCGTTAATTAATACTTTTCAGACCCAGTTTGAAGATGATCCACATTCACCTCCATTTTTGCTTTAT